>OX421455.1:34822675-34827675 GCA_949126865.1 Montipora capitata | reverse complement strand
CCTTGTAAAACTGGACAGTTGTGCGTGTTACCAAACGCGCCCTAGTTGTAACTTAACCATTTACCTTTTTCCAGAGCTATTGCAAGAAACTGAAAAAAGTTGAGCAGATCATGTTAACCTATAAAATTTTATCACCGTCATCTTCTCGTATTTTGTGAAGGTTACGATTAATTGATAATAGACCCTAGGACTTCGTGTTTTACATTTCAGGGAGTAATCGTGCTAGAAATTCTTCCTGAATTGTACTCCACCCAGTCCTATTACTGGTAGAGCCGCGTATTGACGTCATCATATCATGAGCTGACAAGAAAACCTACTCACAAGAACTCACAAGCAAAAATCACCGCACTTACTGTTGTTTCCATCCAAGGTTTTTCCTCGCCCTTCCTCGTGCTCGTTCTCATTCTCGTCCCCAGAGGCACTCGTCTTCAGGCTCAAAATGTCGTTGACAACGTGACCAAAAGAAACGGAGGCTCTGGGGACGAGAATGGCTCTTTCTTTGATCAACTGCGCATGCGTGAATGAACTGATTTCCGGTTTGAGAGAAAGCTAAATTTCCGGCAGTCTTTAAATTGAATTAACTTTTTTTTATATGGCACGTTTCACCCCCAAATACAGAATATAGCTAAGCATTGACTTTTTCAAATCATCTTTTTTGAAAATGTTATGGGTATTTGAGTATCGTTTATCTCTTTAAACATTTTTCAAAACAAAAAAAAACCATGCTTGGCTGGATGCAAAAACGAATACAAATTATCAAACCACTAATTAAATACCCAAATTGCGTAGCACGTAGACAAATTTAGAGTTTTCATTTATTGGTCACGTGACCATGGGCATGGCATGATGACGTCATATAAACCTAAAGAAGGCTGTGTTGGCCAGCCGAAATATTGTAACGACGCCTATATTCACGTTGTCTTGACCAACCTTTGCAGTATATTTCATATTTAGGGTCACTGGTTTACAAAAGTTGGAAACTGACCAAAATAATGCCAAATTCTCTCAAATTACTTAACCATTACATCCTTAGCAACGCACCCCAAAAATACGTCAGTGGGCCCTTAATTTCCATTTATCTCCCTTTATTTTATGCTTTCATTTAAAATACAAATGAGCAAAATAAAAACCTTCTTAATCCACTCTCAGTCTGAGGAATACTCTTAATACGTTCTTAATATTTTCGTTAATCTCAGCCTCGACGTTCTTATAAAAAGGTTCTGGTGAAAAAAGGAGTGTATTTGATCTGTTGCAGAGTGTTTCTTGATATAGCCGAAAAAAATTTTTCGGGCTCCTTCAGCTTCCATAATTTTCTATGTATATATCTTAACTCAATTCGGAGGCTATGTCACGTTATTGTAGCGTGTTTAGGGAAAATCTTTCGTTAATCACGAGTTTAAAACTCGAAAATGGTGTTGTTTTATTCCGTCACAGATAAAATTATCGCTACACTCACAAACAAGATATCCTGAGCAAAAACAACCTTTATCCAGACGATTTGCTATAAACTTGAAAAACGTCGGGCCGACTTTTTTCAAGATTACCGAAGTCCAATCCGTTTCAATCTTGTCCATTTGTGTGTCCATCCATGCTTCTCCTTGCTTTTGCTGTATTTCTTTTATGTTGGTAAACAGTTTTAATCGGTTATTGCAATGTTTCATTTCTTTCTTTTTGGGCATTTTGGGTGTCATGAAATTACAGTCATTTTGCGTGACATAGCCCCTTCAAATTGAAGTCGTTTGTTTCCGGGCAAGTTGAAATGTTACGAACAATAACTTGGCCTTTTCTTTTGATGTCTGCTGTTTCATCAGAAGTTGCTTTTGGGATCGAAACATATTTTAGGGCTTTTGGAAAATGAACTGCATTCCGCTAGTATAAATTACCTTTTTGGTGCAGCCCATGTCAGCATAGGGGCAAGGAATTGGTGCCAGCGGACATTCATTCTCAATATGCAAACAAATCTGTAGGAAACATAACTGGTTATTGTTTGTTTTACTTTATTATCTGCACTCAAAAACTCGCCTTATTACATACTCAACAGAGTATCGCGTTTCTGATTTGTCAATGACGAATGCATAAATAGGTTATAGAGTGCAATAGCGGTTACAGAGCTAGAGTACAATATGGAAGTTGCTGTGGAAACACTGTTATTGGGTAATTTTGGTGAGTATATAAGAAATAAAAAATCGTATGAACGCGAGTGCATTTTGTGGTTTATGGCCACTCGTGATGTTTTGAAAGTTTTTATATGTACTTGCGTTTATACAATATCCTATTCCGTGACCACAGGGTCCAGAGGAAATGACTTTGTCGTTAGAACAACAAAACCCGTCAAAAATCACTGAAAAAAATTGCTTATTTTGATCGCGTTACAGTCTCGTTAGACATTCTATATACCGCAAACCAAGAGACTGAGGGCTCACAAGATCGGCTTACAGTACAAAATACGGATAGGGAGGAAACAAATTTGGGGCCGTTTTTCGAATCCCTGAATAAAATCGCTTGATTTTCCTAAGCTGATCTAGAGTTTTTATGCAGTTGTGAAATACTGTAGGAAAACGGCATAATGCGTTCAAATTCATTTTTCGCCGACCGAAATTTACGGGTTCGAGATAGCGCTTTCATTCGCTGTGCGCCGCAACAGATGATGACGGAAATGACGTTGTGAAGAAAATGTGACTCGAGCTGCGTTTGTACTCTGGCAATAAAACGTGACACTGAGTAGAGCAGAGGTACAAGGCAACTGTACTGTATTACCTCGTGAGTCTTTGGCTGTGCGTTTTGCGAGTACTGGGAAGCCTTTGCACAAGCGAAACCTGCTTAAGACATCGAAGAGATAACCGACTACATTTTATGATGCGCCAAGTTCGAAAACACAAACGGTTTCTTTGGCAACTTTTCGACTTTTGACATGTGCAACGAATGTCCAGTCTTGAAAGATCTTCACTTCAATTAATACTCTGTTGCCTTCACATAGATATTGTGACTGGATTTTTATCAATTTATCCACTCAAAGAAATCGTCGCTCGAGCTAGATAAAAGTCAGTCGAACTCTTTTGTAAAAGCTGGCAAGTCTTCCCATTTAACACTGTCTTCTTCCAAACTTGAGGTTTTTGAAAGCGGGTACTGCCATATTCGGCCACCGCTTACTCTTCGCTGGACTTTACTCGCCTGTGGAACGAAAGGCCTCTTTTAAAATCATCCCCATTTCTTTGACTTGCAATGGAAAATTTTCCTTTTCGGAGCAGGTATTTACATAGTCGTCGAGTATTTCTTGTAAGGAGATAAAGTTTTGTTCGTCTCTTCGATAATTTATTGAAAGCCTGCAGGTAAAATAGTCAAGTTCGATCAGGGAAAAATCAAACACGGTATTTTATGGCTCGCGTTTGAAAGCAACCTGTCAGATATCTTACCATTTAGAAACAAAGACGTGTTTTCCTCTGTTTGATAATGTGGATTTCTTAATTCTAGTCAGGCTGCTTTTCGCGCAACGGTGCGGGTCTTTTCGAGGGAGAAGCCGCCATTATTTTTAAAACTCTGTCCACAGCTGATATTTTAATATTTGAATTAGTGTCGGTCTATTGCTTTTCCTTTTCCGATCTCATTCACTACCGTCACCGAGTGATGCAGTTTACAGCGAAACAAGTCACGTGGTACAAGTTTCCACCCTCGGTCGCCCTTCGGGCTACGTGCCACATAACATGTATGCGCTAGCAAGGATATGGCTTGCGGTTACTGATTTTCAAAATGGCGAACAAATAAGTCGATCTGGGTCAAATGAGAGCGACCTTGATTCTTCACTAAGCCTCATAAAATAACTATTGGCCGCATTTTGGAAAACTTTGGTTCCTTTAAAACGAGCTTGGTTGAGGTAGTTATGGATAATAAGCACTAAGAACAGGACTAAGTCATGACAACACTACATGTTATTTGTATCAGCAGCAACAGACAATACATGTACGTTCACACCAAAACTTATACAACCTCCTCTCTTGGGATGGTCTCTCCACAGCAATTAGGACAGTTTACAGGGAATCTTTGGCAGTCATTCTCGTGATCCTAAGAAAAAGTAACGTTTCAAAAGATTACGATCATCAATATATTTCTTGTTTTTTAATTCAGTAACTTCGGTGTCGAGCGTGCCTGCAGACGGTCTAGTGTCCACTTTCTAATCACAGAATAGTCAATTCTTTCCAAAGTTTGAGTTCTAGTTTAAGACTAGGAAACGCATGGCAAATGGCAAACGCCAGGCAGGCAACTGCTTATCCTAAAAACCATGAACCGCCGTCTCTTATCCTACCCTATTTCTCCCTTTTAATTATTTTTCGAAGGGCTTTATTCATATAAATTCTATGGTCTTGCCATTTGCCGTGACCAGAAACCAACTCCATAGCAGCGGTTAGAAGGGCTGACCCACTTTATCAATATCTGGGATAATGGTTATTATCTTTCATTATAGATTCTCGTTTAGTTTAAACGCGAAGGAGGCTTGCTCCGTCCACTTAACCGAACTGGTTAGCCACATGCAAAATAAGTAGGCTCTCGAATCTATCTATGGTCATTCCACGGTATGAAACCCTAGGATCTTTCAAGCTGGAAATGCACATTTCTGCAAATACACATGGTTATAGTTTAGACAGCCAGGTTTAGAACTACACCATTGAAGCCATTGAAGTTTAAGTTCGCAAGCCATTCATTTTCAATAAAGAGTCGCCAATGTTTCTTTCTACTGCCCATTTCGTAAAAACGGGAAAGCCAAAAGTTTGCACTTTTTCCAGTATTTTGTTTTTTGCAAACAGTTTTCAATTTGGTGCATCACGACAGCGCTCGAGCTAGTTCCCAAGATTTTTCTCTGCCAAGAGAAGCCGGCTCAACTCTCGGTGGAGAAAAGCCCTGGGAACGAGTGTCAGCCATTTGATAACTTTTACTGTCGCAACCAAGCAACGAACTAGGCAGTAGCATTTCAGTAATACGGCCCGGTTACGTACTATTTTTATATA
>OX421455.1:34807675-34815175 GCA_949126865.1 Montipora capitata | reverse complement strand
TTGTATAGTTTAATTCTTGCCAGTGTATAAATACAGCTCGATAGAATTTTGGTAAGTGTTCGTCGATACATAAATATTTGAGGTCGTAGTTGCACTGAAAGAGACGTTTTCCTCCTACGTTCGAAAGCAAGGATAGTGGAATAAGTTTCCATGGTCCACTGTTGTCAGAGCACAACCGCTTTGCCCGTGTAATTTTCAGAGCTTTATCAAATAATGAAAAATCAATCATACCAAGTCCTCCTTCATTCTTACCTTTCGTGATAATTGTTTTTTTAAGTTTCGGGTTTTTACTTTTCCAAATATAATTCTATATTATTTTGTTGACTTCGGCAGTAAAACCAGGTGGAGTGTTCAATACGCTGCAAATAAACGTTAATTTTGATAACGCGAGGGTTTTAACGATATTGATTCTACCATAAATTGATATGTCTCTAGAGGACCAGGGCCCGGTTGTTCGAAAGCCGATTAAGTTAATCCAGGATTAGCGTAAACGTTTGTTTCATGTTTTCAACTTTTTGGTGAAAGTTTCTTTTTTGGTGAAAGTTTCTTTTTTTTGTTGCAAGTTCTTCATTGTATGAGAAGTACACTCCTAGGGCGTAAATAGGTTGGTCGCTACATTTTAAGCTTAGCACTGACGGTCTTTTCTGTGGCGCAAAGAACCAAGCCAAAACAATTCTGATTTGGATTGGTTTGTTTTAAGCCCAGAGCAGTTTTCAAATTGGCTTAACAGATGAAAGAGATTATGAACTGGTTGTATGTCTTTTACAAAAATTGTCGTATCATCCGTGTATTGGGAAATTTTGACTGTATGCACTTCATTAATCGGAATTCCTTTGATCTCATTAGAGCGTTTTATAGCATTGCTTAAAGTTTCTGTGCCAATTACGAACAGGATACCAGAAAGAGGGCAACCTTGTCTGACTCCTCTACCTAGGTTAAAGTGCTTTGTTGCGAAACCGTTATTTAAGACGCAACTAGAGATTCCGTTATATAGGACCGTGACCCACTTTCGTAATTGTGGACCAAAGTTGAACACTTCTAGGGATTTTAGTAAGTATTTCCATTCAATGGAATCAAAAGCTTTCTCAAAGTCCAGGAAGACGGCCAGGCCTGGGATGTTTTTCGCTTTAGTAAAAGACATAATATCGGATATCATTCTAATACTTTCCCCAATAAATCTTCCTCTAACATATCCAGTTTGGCTTGAACTAATAATTGTTGGCAAGACTTTCTCTAGACGTAGAGCTAAAGCTTTTGCAGCAATTTTGTAATCATTATTTAGTAGCGATATTGGCCTCCAGTTTTTCAGATAATTTTTATCGTTGTGTTTTTTCGGTATTAAAGATACGACTCCAAGTTTCTGGGTGATTGATAAGGACCCATTTTCAAATGCGTGATTGAAGCTATCAACCATTCTTTGTCCTATAACATCCCAGAATGATCTATAAAATTCAATGGCAAAACCATCAGAGCCTGGAGTTTTATTGCTTTTGAAATAACTAAGGGAGTCTGTACACTCCTGTAGCGTTAAGAGTCCTTCGCAACTTTCTGCTTCTTCAGTTTTTAGGGTGATAAGACCATCTGAATTGAAGAAATATTGAAAGGTTTCAGGGTCTGGGCACACGCCTTTAGACCTACAGATATCACTAAAAAATGCTATTACTTTGGGATCACGTAGAACAGAACCATTATCTTTTGTTAACAATGTTATATGCTTTCGTTTGTGATTTCTTTTTTCTAAATTGTAAAAATATTTGTTGTTCTTTTCACCAAATTCGTACCATCGAGCTTTGCTGCGAACAATTGTGCCTCGAGTTTTATTTGCAACTATTTTCGCAAGTTTTTTTTAACCCGATCCATTTCGATTTTAGTAGTTTCATTAAAGTTTGTTCTTAGTGTCCCTTGCAAGCGCATAAACATCGCTAACAGTTCTTTTTCTTCATTGCGACTTTGTTTAGCTTTTCTTTCAGCAAAAATTATCGTTGAGGCTCTAATTTCCATCTTAATTAAATCCCAAAGCAATCTTTTGTCTGTGAGCTCTTGGTATTTTGACACGAACTCTGGTATTTGCGTTGTTATCATTTGCAAGTAATTCTTATCTGTTAACAAAGAGTTATTGAATTTCCAAAAACCGGGCCCGCTTTTTGTTTCTGTAACAACAGACGACATTGAAAGAGTTATGGCAGAGTGGTCAGAAAAGATATTTGGTACGATTTCGACATCTTTATTGAAGACCCCATAACTTTTGAAATGAAAAAATAATCTAATCTGCACTGAATCCTCATCGATGGATTATTCCAGGTAAAGCCTTGCATGTTAGGATGTATATAGCTCCAGGTATCAACAAGGTCTTGAGAGCTCAATAAACTATTTATCTCTTGAATGACACTTTTCTTGTGAGTGATTGGTCGCCCTCCACGTTTATCTATCTAATGCATTATAAGGTCTCCACCTAGCACTACTTTTTCATTTGCATAAGAATTAAGCACTGAGCTCGACACGTTCTTGAGGAATTGAATTTGTTGGGCCTGATCATTCGGAGATTAAATATTCAAAAACACAAACCTTTCACCCTTCAATAACACTTCACTTAGGATATATCTGCCGTTTGAATCATTTACAATTTTTTCGATTGTGACGTCGAGTCTAAGCATGAAAAGAATCATTACACCTCCACTGTGATTTGAACCATGGCTCTCAATTATTTTACCTCCCCATACCTCCTCCATTCATGTTTTTATGGTCTGAGGGGACGAATATGTTTCTTGTAAGAAAATAACTGCTTTTTGTTGATGTAACCATCGAAACGCTTGCCGTCACTTGGTTGATTTGTTTAACCCCTTAACATTTAGGGATAAGATTTTAAACTTCATATTTGACTATCAAAATAAACTTGGAGAAAGTCTTCTTTACTAACTCAGTTTGCGAATTCGAATTGCAAACAGAGTAACTTTTGATACAAATGGCATCTGAATATTGTAGAATCATTAAACGCTTAATATCATAAAGTGGGACCGTAGACAGAAAAATACATCTTAGCACAACAAATAAAACAAAACACAAAACACATAAAAACCTGCTGCAAACGGAGCAGGTTACCTTGTCTGAAGCGAACGTAAACGTTCCTTAGAGATCAGCAAAGGCAGTAAAGATCAGTCTCTAGTTACTTTCCATTATTCGACCATAAAGCGGAAAGTCTTTGGTCTCGGGCCCACGGTAGACTACATTCTCAATAATGAGCTTCTCCGCATTAAAGAACGCTACTTTCTTTTCTTCTTTCGCCTTTTTAAGGACAGGGAAGAGAGCCTCTCTAATATCGCCTACTTCCTTTGGGAAGTTGTCCGATACGCCGAGCTTTTTACCTTTAGGCAACTTCTTGATATGTGATTTGATAAACTCTTTATCTTGGAAGAAAGAAACTTTCGCAATTATTGGTCTCTGCTGATTCTTAATAGAGTCTTAATAATGTACGAAAATAATGTATGCATTTCATTCGATTCGACGCTGATGCGACGTTTTCTTAAGACGATTAGAGAGTCTAGGACAAATTTAATTTAACAGACGAATTGAACTCGTTTTAGACGTCGCGTTATCGTCGAATTTATTTTAAAGTGGGACCTGTGGCCCTTTTCTCGAAAGTCCCGATAACTTTTCGGGCCCGAAACTGGCAACCGCTTGTTTTGGAAAGCCGATCTTTTGACATGTTTTCAAGGTAACAAAAAGAAAAATTACTGTGAAGTTTGACGACTTAAATCCTCTCCGTTCTTGAGATACAAAAGGAATTTCTGACACCTGGCCCGTAAATTGCAGTTACCAGTCAGCATAGTGTTTTCTATTCACACGTGCACAAAACATGCTGAAAACATGGCAGTCGTATCTTGCCGAGAAATGTTTTGAAACCTTACGAGTGTCGCGTACTTGTGAAAACTTTCATTCTCAAGGTTACTATCTATTATTTTCTTATGTAGGGGCTACGCTTATCTTTGCGCCATAAAGACAAACACAATTTCTGTATCACTCACTAAAGGCTTTACCTCATGAAATGTCGCTCAAGACACTGTCTGCAGAATCGATGACCGCACACCCCCGTTTGAATCGCCTCCTTTAGCGGCAGTTGACATATTGGACAAATCAAATCATCTTCCACGGCATCTACAAACTTGTCGTCGTATCCACTAGGTAATGGACTCGCTTGAACTTCCGCCATAATTTGCTATATATTATGCATCTTCTTTGGGAGGAGTCTCTTTTTGAAGCCGTATTTGCGATGTCACGCAACACTCCCCTCCGCGTCTCTCCCCTCCCTGTGACCTTGGGGAAAATAGGCACCCAATGCGTACGTGTGGTAGTGCAGTAACACAGCGCTGTATCGTGTCAACTGAGCTGCGTTTTGTTTTCCAGGAGATTCAAGTTATCTTTGCGTAATATGTAGCTCTAATAGCACACGTTGTTATATAGTACGATATTGTTGTGGTACCGTATATCATTTTATAATAAAATTTCTATATAACGCGCGCTCTCATTGGTTTAAACAGCGTGCTTTAAGAGAGTACAAAGCACGGAACAAACGAAAGCTCACGCCATCATCCGCAGAAATGGCAGATGAATTTCCGAGTTTTTCATTGGGTATTATTGAAGCTGTCAGTTAAAGGCTTGCTCAGATATTCTGTCAAGGGGAGAGGACAAAATGCGGAGCCCTACTCCATGGAGTACCCTATGGACTACCCAAACGGAGTACCCTAAAAATACTATTTCGAATGAGTACTGTTGATCAATGTGTTAGCAGCATCTGAAATAGTGCTTACTTAAGCCTCAACACCCATTTTAAACAGCATTGTTCAACAGAATTTAAGTCTAAGCACCCATTTTAAAAAGGGTAGCTTACATGAAGTAATCGGCCATCACAACAATAATCGAAAGCTAACCTTCTTTCGGTATATGGGATCAGGGATCACAGCCCTGGGATCTGGAAGCACAACGCGTGGGATCGGGATCAGCAGTGTTTTTTATGAAATCAGGGATCAGGCTAACAACAAATTTTGCGGTTCAAGGTTCAGAATTCTTATCGTTTTTGGGATCAGGGATTAAAATTTTGGGTAAAAATATGGGATCAGTTACGAAAGAATATACCTCGTTACGACCAAGGTAATCTTATACCTAATTTTCTTATGGCTTATATTTGAATTTCAAAAAATTGTAAGGTGGATAGCAATTTCCTTTGTTATGCGGCAACGGGGCTTTCCCCACATAGGAATGTTATCATTTTTACACAGAGAATGCATAAACCTACAGGAAGGCAGTTAACGCAATAAAATTCATTTACAGCCCACTTTGAAAGGGTGTTTTTTTGTGTTAAAAGATTTTGACCAATCACAAGAGTTGAAAACAAAAGCCAAGAAACGTTTACAATTTTACATGTTCCCCACATACGATTTCTGTGGAATTCATTTAAACTGAGACCAGATGAAAGATGGAAGATGGTTGGACAGTAAGGATGAATATAATACTGCTTTATGAAGTTTTGTTAACCGTTTGCTGTTTAAGCCAATCAGAAGTAAGTACAGACAATAGAGAAGTTATCACCTTTTTGCATACCAATTGAATTCCAACATGTTCGTTGCCGTTGTTGCTATCGTTCTTATCTGGACCGTTTCTTAACTCTCTGAATAAGTCAGGGCGCGCCTGACGAAATATCGGTAAATCAAAAATATACATATCATCGCAGCCGTACAACCAGCCAGTATTATTTTGCCTAGAAAAATCAAATAGAATTGACATAGATACTGACGATAATTTCACTGATTATTCAGACCATAGGAAAATTTTAGCATATCTGAGTTTGCATGAATGTTGCTGTTTTGCCATATTTTGAGAAAACGTCTAAACCAGAATTAATTTTAGGCCCATGTGTACGTATAACTGTCTACAATAGAATTGATGCATAATTTTTCAAGGCAAGCCCCGATGTATAGCGTGATTTTTGTCCACACTTTAAACGGCATGTCTGAAAACCAGCTTGCTGAGCCATTTACCGATAGTTTATATAAAGTTGATCTACCCCTTTTTTTATACACCAAAATTATGGCGCACCCCTCCCCCCTTTTCCCGACCCACCCCCTCCTATAATTTATAACCAATTCCTAATTACAGAATACGCCGCCACTCGAACGGATAAGAAAAGATCCCGATTCAGCCTCTTTTTCATGATCGTTCCAGTACAGCCACGTGAATACAACTCGACTGGTCCGAAAGGCGTTGGTCTCTTTATCAAGTAATTTAAAGCGGACTTATAGACTTATCATGTGACCAGATACAGGCTATTTGATTAGAAGAATACCTTGCTAACTATATATATATTGATGAATACGAGAGATGAGATAGTCAAAATAAACCATGACATTTTCAAGAGAGAAAATTTCAAGCTTTCTTTGTTGTTTTATTTTTTGTGGAGAAAGGCTGGTCTTCTAAAATAATCAATGTCGGTTCCGTGCTTCTTTGTGGTTTTATATACAAATAGAGGTTAAAAAGAACTTATGGTTTGAGGTAATAGCAAAGGTTGTTTCCCCGTATCGAGACTATACACCTTTTTCCAAAATGGCCGCCATTTATTCAAATTAGCCCTTGATGCCTCGTTCTTAAGCTTAAAATTCAAAAGAATATTTTGCCTTGAACGAGGCATCAAGGTCTAATTTGAATAAAAACAAAAGAATATCTAAATGGTGGCCATTCCGGAAAAAGGTGTATTTTCGGTAAGGCATAACGAATAGCTATTCGGAAGTAGTCTAATGTATGAAAGCCAAATTATGACGTTGAATATTTTAAAATAATTATCATAATCTACCTGTGTTAAATGTACACATCAATGTTACAATACACAAGCCATAATTCCTTGAGAGTGAAGATTGTATTGTCATCTAATTAGAATTGGAATTGCCGATGTTCTTTCCTTTTCGTGTTTGCATGGGGAGTTCTTTTCATCTTATTGCCTTAAGCATTTCTGTCATAAAGAAGGGGGAAATTAGGTCATTTAATTCGGTGGAAGTTGCCATGGAAAAATGACCGAAAAAGATCGTTAACCCTTTTGGAGGTTGGAAATAATGTGAAGAGGTTGTTTTGGATGTGTTCTGTGAGGTTATGATTTGGTGTCCAACATTTCAATAACTAGGGAACGTTTAGGCCGTGTATAGCATTACACCAGTTCATATATTGTACACTGTATACATGCACTCGCGTGGATGTGTCGTTGGACTCTGGATGGTTGACTAAGATTCGACATTAATGTGTGCAAATTACTTGCAAAAAAATACGCCACTGTGTCATTTCCAAAAAAGTAGACTTTTTTCCTTTTTTTTTCTTTTTCATCGAATGCAGCACTGTGATCTATTGACGGTATCGATGCAAGTGAGCGTGGAGTGTTTGATTTGTCACCTACAGCTAACAATCTGGGTTATATATACTTTCTAATCATCTCGTGAATCTAATGTCACCCTATAATATTGT
>OX421455.1:34782675-34802675 GCA_949126865.1 Montipora capitata | reverse complement strand
TTACATTACTTCTCCCTTTTAGTTATTTTAATTGAGACGGGAGAAAGAAGGGGGTTCTAAATATGTATCTTGAATATTCTTAAAGTCAAACGTCGTCGTTTTGAGGACGTAAAGGAATTCACCCCGGTAAATTGGGCCAAAATTCCCCGCACAAACTGTTCAGCCCGTTTAACGGGCTAGCCCTCCTAACCGAATTGGGGTAAGTTGAGTCGGCCATTTTGTTGGTAAAATTAACAAAACTTAAACAATCGTAACTAAGCAACGAACTAGCCAGTGACTTCCTTGATTGATCAATCAGAACTGAGCAATTTGGCCCTCAATGTTATAAGAGCAAAAAAATACTATTTTTATAACCTATTAAGGACCGTGCTTACTATTGTTATTGCGCATACGTTCTGCGCATCTTAAGAAACTGGGGTTTCCTATTGGTGCTGCTTACTAATACAGCACTTGGTATTTTTGCGCGATTTAAAACTATGCGGAGAAAGCAGAACTTAGCAAGTGCTCTTGGTATCCTAAATGAAAATTGGGGGTAACTACGCATTTTTCTGAGATAATTGAGCCATACATTGCTTTGTACTTTAAAGCTTTTTATACAAATATTGTTGATTAATTATCTTTGAAAAATGCGTGGTTACCCGTTTAGATCTGCTTTTCCCGCATAGTCATTAAACCGCTCAAAAATACCTTTGAATTAGTAGGCACCGTCCTTAAACGTAGCGTGATGTCATTAAGCATTCCACGTTATTGAGACGCGTACGGTAACCGGAAGAGAACTCTTCGCATGCCAGGACAGTATTGACTCCCAGATTTTTATACTAATCACCTCTAATGGAGAAAATATACTTGGCAATGTAAATGTGGTTGTGTGAAGACAAGTTAAAAGGGAAAACAGCTCACTTCCGGTTGCCGTCCGCGGCTCAAAAACGTCCGTGCTTAAGCTCCCTATTAAACAACACCTACAGAATGGAAGAGAGGTCACTGGCCTAGTTTCGCCGGCTATATATGATGGCTGTCGGATTCAGGTTAACTGTACTGATTCTATTTGACCTCAATTATTGCGAAGGGTTTCTTTGGAGCTTAGGACAAGCTTGCCATACAAGTTACACTATTGTACGTCATCATTGGTTTTAATTACAAACCTCTTTAGCCCTTAATTCGCCAGTCCACTGACAGCCATCTCTTGGACAATGAATGATAAAAGAAAGAATCTTCCTTTGAGTTGCTTTGTCGGGAAAGATGTCCTTGAATTAAGGAAAGAAAAACCTTTTATAAATAAAGAGGGATTCCCGCAGACAAATGTGTAAAAATATGGTGCTGATTTAAACAGCATCAGTTGGACGAGCCTATCATATGAACAGTAAAACAAGGAAGGGAGGGTCGAGTTCTCTCAAGCTGCCTTAACCATCTTTATTACACATAACATGAGAATTTTATTCCATAAAGCTCATTTGTACAAATCCATACGCTTTATTTTCACATGTGGAAAAGGCTTATACAGCCAATCAGAATGGCGTACAGCTATTTTACATGTGGAAGTATAACCAATCAACCATAGCGTACAGGCGTTTCCATGCCAATCACTCGGGCATCTCGTGCATCTCGTACTTTGTTATTGAATTAAATTAAATTTGCATTTGGTTCTATTGTTAGTGAGTTTTTGTTTCTAATTTGCGTTCAGAAAACTATTTTAATGAAAATTCTCGTCTTATGTGTAATAAACAGTTCACGACATAGAAAGTGCTTTGTACGGGGTTTTATTCACTCGTTGTTTGTGTCAAAAACCCTCACTCGCCCGTTCCTCGCTCGTTCGGGTTTTGGACACAAACAACTCGTGAATAAAACCCCGTACGCCGTACTTTCTATGACGTAAACCATCTTTTTGTTACGGACAAGGGAGAAAACAGAATAAGGGGCAGGCTGTCGTGTTCACAGGATGCCTAGTACCTGATTTCATATGTTGTTCACATGAAGGGACACTGGACGCTGATTCAATGCAGGTGTGAGTGGATTGAAGAAATTTCCACATGCGCTACCCGTTTCAGTCCACCGACAGGCCTATTTCATACCGAAACGAGTAGTTGTTCTTCGTTTATATGATACTGTTGCGAGATACTGTTGCGAGATATCGTGCAGAAATGAAATTCTCGCTCCGGTACAGAACCTGCGTGAAGTCGCGCCGGAATCATTACATTTTCTGCATGTTGGTGTCATGTAAACGAATGCAGAGCCACAAGAGGGAAACCTGACGGAGAAAACTCGCTCCGGGACGAAAGTCGCCCTGGTATAAGAAAACACCCCCTAACTCGAATGGAGAAGGCTTTCGGATGGATCCCTGAGATAAACAATTAAGGACAACATCTCCCGAAATATCAATATTGTTCCTTACTTCGTCAATACACTTTCTTAATAGGAGTTACTTACTTTATCTCGATTCAGGATGATATTGTCCAAAGGACACTTTGGCTCTTGACCATCACGCTCCTGTCTGGTTATCAAATAGTAGTAGTAGTTTATTAACATTTCATCACGTTGCACAGAATGAGTATTAGCTCAATTTAAGGTGTATAACTAAAATAACTACGTTAAAGATGAAAATTCAACTACAACCTTAGGCCAGATTCAAACGTCGCACTCCCGCCGTGTCGAACTCAATTGAATTGAGAAAATCGGAGGGTTTTTTTGTTTGTTTGTTTGTTTGTTATTGGAGTTTATCTTTGCGCAAATCAGAGTTTGTTTGATAAGTTCGACGTTTTTTCCCGGGAAAACAGGGAACGGGAAACGGGGAATCAGGGAATCTCTGAATCTCTAAAATAAGGAATCTTTTTCTTATCGCGATTGTTCATGCAAAGCGTCGAGTCATACATCAATCATTGACAAGCTACAATCATAGACAAAAGTAGTTGGGAAGGTTATGTAAATGAGCCGCATCAAAGCTGTATTTCAACCCGCTTCTGTTAAAGCGCAAAAGAAATAGTTTCACCTTCTCTTATATAGCCCCCCTCCCCCGGCCCCTATTCAATGTTGGAAGGTAACACAACAATTTCCCACTAAAACCATTCAGTTTTGCACAACATTGAATAGGGGGGAGGGGAGAGAAGCAATGAAGACGTCAAAAGTGCTGACCTTCCCAAGGGTTTTGGTCAATGATTGTAGCTCTTTGAGTTTATAAAGTGGCAAGTTCTACCCTGTGAGCAAAGGCCCAATATAATAACAACAACAATAACGATGATGACGATAATAATAATAATAATAATAATAATAATAATAATAATAATAATAATAATAATAATAATAACAGCTTTATTTCTGTGACAATAATAATAGCCGTTTCCCATTGAATAAGGACACCTACCTGGAAACAATTAAATTAACTGATAAAACCCCTGAAAACCTATGTAAAGAGCAGTTAATCATCAGATTTACTTAAAACTAGTAAGGCTCTGTTTACATGGGCAGGATCGAAAAATAGCGCGCGTTTACAAGCAATCTTACCACCCTGGGGTACCGGTATGACCATTTCCCATAATCCATATTCCATATCAAGCTTTCAGTCTTCTAAATTAACGATAATAGTGAATTCAAAGCAAATCCAGAATTCACGATAATAGTGAATTCAAGGTAGAGAAGGGGTTGATTCACCTGGTACCGCCCCGAGAGCGTAGCCCAAGGGGCGGTGGCAGGTGAATACCGGTATATATAACATACCCCCGAGGGCCAGGTGAATAACATGCTATTTGTCAGTTGGAGAGGTTTCCTAATACAAAATGACTTTGTTTAATTCTCTTGAGTTACTATTGTCAAATAAGTGGATCAATTTCGATGTCAATCCATGTGGAGTGGTCAAATAGTAGGTTTGTCAGAAAGAGATGAGTGACTCAAAGGAAGAAATATTCCTAGCTAGCCCAGAGCATGCAGTTTTGGCGGCTTTCTTGAACCATCCATCCCGAGAGATTTTTTATATCAGTCGTACAACGAGTCACATTGCAAACAAGGATGTTAGCAGTTAGACGTTGAAGATGTTGCATCAAATTTGTTTGAAAGTAACGCGGCCGGTGAAACGAATTTCTCGTTTGAAGGATATTGTGCTATAACAAATGCCGACGACGCAAATGAGGTCCAAGAAAATGTGGTAACCGTAAAAAAAGGGAAAAAGCGAGGTATAGAAGCAATTTTGGATGAGGAGGTTGCTCAACGTAACAGACAGCGAATACCAGTTAACACAAGAAAAGCTACTTCTTCACGGGCGGTATCCGTGTGGGATGACTGGGTTAAAGAGAAGAATTCACTGCCCGTAGAAAAAGGGAGAACGACGATTTCCTGGTGGTACCGGAGGCAACTCTATTACATGTATTCACAATATGCTATGTGGAACCTTGCATTTGTTTATGCAATCAAAAAGAAGAACGGCACTTTTTATCCTTCCAACATCTTATAACAAATCTGTGTTGGAATTCAACGGTATTTGAGAGAAAATGGAAGAGACAACGAGCCGAAGACACTTGTTAACACCTTGGTATATTTGTTTGGAAAGTTCTTTTGTCTTCGTAGTGGTGGAGAACACGGAAGGTTGACGTTCGCACAGCTCGAGGTTATAGAGGGAGACGTACTCGGTTGAGGTACACATCCTCACCATTGGAGAAAAGAACTTTAGATGTTGTCTGAAGCATCGGAATATTAATGCAAAAGTTGTTGAGCAGCATGAAAACATTTCAAATCCAGAAAGGTGTGTAGTTCGCTTGCATTAGTAAGTATGTATATTAATGAGAGCCCGAAAGACCTAGAGAAAAGTAGCTTCTTCTATTTGTCACCATAAAAGCAACTCAACGTAGAAGATAAAGTATGGTTTACGCGTTCTCCAATGGGAAAAAATAAGTTGAGACATGTGGTTCGGGATCTGTGCAGTATTGAGGGTTTTCACACGAATCACTCTTTGAGGGAGACCACATGCTCATTAGAATTAGGATAAAGTGTGCCGGAGAAGCTGATTATGGATCGTACGGGTGATAGGGACGTAAAATCTCTTCATGCTTTACAAAGACAAAGTGGTAGAGAACGTGAAGCTGTCTCTGATGTTGTACAAGCCTTTAAGAGCTCATTTCTAGAGGGATTGCCCCCCAGAAAGGTTAAAACCGAAGGTCAACAAGGAAAGTTCATTTTCAACAATCGTACAGTTGTATTTTTAAAAAAATTAATTAAGAGTACCGTCAGAAATTTGAACAAGATGGACAGTATTTATTAGCAATTTGCACTTTCTCTGTAATTTCCTTTATTGATTTTATATCATGGTGAACTTTAATTGTGGCATGTTATGATCCCTTGATTAAAGAATGCTCTGTGATTGTTTGCTGCAAGTTCATTAAATTGCAATGTGTTGTTTTTACCGAGAAGGTCAAATATGTTGGGAGAAATATGAGCTGGGGAAATATATATTGCATTGTTTTGCAACAGTTATCAGCTATTGTTTAAGCCCCGTACTCCCCTGTTAAAATCAAAGCCGCCACCAACTTGTCAGACATTGAATGATGATCAGGGGTTATGTAATATATTCCCCTGAAAAGAACAAGGGAAACCGAGCCAAGCGACAACTAAGTATGTAAACAGTCAAAATAGTGGGTGAAACATGCATTTTGACAGGTGTGTGCTCTTCTACTCTCAGTAGCTACCCTTGCTCCAACTTTTTAGTGCTGTAGCTTTTTCTTATTACTTCCAATGCTGCAACGCCTCCGCCAAAGGCAGTATATTGTAACACGAGCCAACCCCATGTTGGAAGGTTACCCCACCTTAAAGCGTTTACATGACAAAAGGCTGGGCGGGTTAACCCAACTGGCAGACTGGGCAGCCCGCCTCAGCAGGTTACCAAACCTATCATGTAAACGCGAGGCTGAAAAATTAAGAGTTTTTACAGACAGGGGGGTTACCCCACCTCCATGTAAACAGGCCCAAGAGTTGCACTTTAACCCTTTCACTCCTGTGGGGTTCCCCATTGAAGAGTAAAATCGTCTGGCGTTAGACAGAGTAAAATCTATAAGTGTCACTCTTGAGAGTGAAAGGGTTATTACGCAGTGCCAGCAGTCATCCGGAGAGAAAAAAAAATTGGTAAGATCTTATTTTTAACTGATCTCCTTAAGGCTTCTTCTATAGTTTGTAGCTCCCTTATTTTCCAATGTTAGACCAGAGCACAGGCCCCAAATATCTCACTGGGCCACTCAAATTGTGTCTTCTCAAATTCGATTTTTCCAGCCCACCCCCTCCGGTACTTTTATGATCAGTCTATTAGATTTGGCAGAATTTTGGAATTAAAATAGTTTCAACTACAAAATAATGAGAGATCTACCCCCGCCTGCTCAAATTTATCTCAGAGCACTGTCGAGACTCATGTTCACACTTATGTAACCTCGTATTTAGATTACTGTTCTGCTTTATGCTATGGACCGACTCTGACAGTACTTCAACTTGTACATAATTCAGCAGCTCAACTTGTTACCATGTTGAGAACGCATGAGCATATAATGATATTACACCAATTGTTAGGTGTTTACACTGACTCTGGTATGTTTTAGAATTATTTTTAAAATATTGTTGCTGACTTATAAGGCTCCAAATGGTCAGGCACCTCTATATCAGTGACCTATTGAAATATACATTTGTAAGAATTCAGACTACCTATTAAGATCGTCATACAATCAATAAATTGCTTGTTGAGCCCCTGGCTAATCTGAAATAATGTATGAGAATAGGGCATAATCTGCAGCAGGACCAAACGTTGGAACAAACTACCATTGGACATTACGCAGTCATCATCAGTAACCGCTTTTAAAACTAATCTTAAGACTCATCTTTTTAATGCTGCATTTAATTGATTTGTAATTTTATTATTAGTATGAATAGTATTGGATAATGTAGTTACAGCAATGCAGTCTACCTAAGAGTTATTTATTTCTAAGGACACTTTTGATTTGTATTAGCCTGTACGCTATAATGTACAGTAATGAGTATAAATATAATTAATGCAGCCTAAAATACTTAATAAGCTAATTAAAAGTTATTTTATTGTTAAGTGCCATGGACAATTAGTGGGGTATGGTGCTAAATAAGTGTATTTATTTATTACCTAAAATTATATTTGGAAGTGGATACACAGCTATGTAGTGGAATTACTTGAGGGATACAGGCATATTTTTTTAATTTTGTTAGTTAAAGAAAAGCATCTCACACTTCAAAACATACAAAGCAGTTCTGCCCACAAATAACCAATGCTACATTATGTAGTCGAGGCAGGTGGCCTAAGGTTACAGCAGTCTGTATTAACTAAATTACTGTTTACAAGAGGTAAAACAAAAATTAATTAATTCAATAAATGAGACTCTTTAGGAAAGTGAATTGAATGTTGGAAGATAGCAATGTATATAGTACACACCGGGTGTCAACAATTTAGCAGTTACAATACGCAGGAAGAAAGTAGATAAATAAATAAAATGAAGAAACTAGGTTAACAAACGAAATGGAGTACAATGATAGCAAGTTATTCCTGAACTATTTGCTAATAGTCTAATTAAGATAGATGCCTCAACATAATCCTCATCTGCCTCAAATATGGAAAATAGCATCAGTCTGTTTAATTTGTCTTTTAAAAGCATGTTTGGGAAGTTTACGGGTCTCAGCTGAAAGTGAATTCCATAGCTTAGCTCTGAAACTCTCCAAAGACCTCTCATTTTGATTTAGTCTCGAGGTTCTGATGAAAAACTTTCCAGAGGAGGAGAATCTAGTTTTTGAGTTTCTATAGTATATGCAAGGGTTTTAAAGGTTGGTTGTTCACACCACTTTTCATTAACCGCGAGTGACTCAGCACTTTGGTCTTTTCTTGTAGCAATTTACTAAGGAGAACAGTGACAGATCCTCCTTGTATGTATGCCACCCACCCATTGTGCTTGGGTTCGCTTGCGATCCTCCCATACCTAAAGTGGTCCAGTTTGCTTTATGGATCTATCAGGGCTTGAAATTGCAACCAATACACTTGCATTTGCCACTGAATTTTTTCCCTGTGCGACTAAAATATCTGGAGAAGTCTTATCATGTCGCAAAATTGCGACTGGATTTCTTCATTAATTTCAAGCCCTGTCTATAAGATGAAAATGACTAATAAGTTTGTTTGAACAAAGTCAATTAGAACATAAATAAAATTTCAGTAGCCTTCGCTTTATTAAGAACGAGGCATACCACGTGCTTGTTACACTGTATATGGCGCTATAAAGTCATTCGTTCCCAGGTCTGTCTTTATCCTCTTCTCAAATCTGCGTATCCAGCAATTTAGGGGTTAGTTTTAAGTGGCAATGTATTCTGCAGTTAAGCCGTTTAATTTATTCATTACTATTATAAATTTTCTTAATTCCTATCATTATTATTGCAGTTTATACCACAGCATATTCTATTCACACTTGCACTAAACATGGCAGATGTATCTGCGCAGCCGCCAAGAAATGCTTTAAAACCTTACGAGTGTCGTGTTTTTATTAAAACTTTTATTCTCAATGCTACTATCTATTATTTTCTTATGTAGAGGCTACGCTTATCTTTGCGCCATCACACGAACATTTAAACTTACCTGATAATACCTCTTTCATAATGGCGGCCAAATAAAATACTCTTTTATTTTAATGCTAATAAGCCTTTCAAATAAGCCTTTGTTTAAAAATGAGGGCAGTAGGTCTAATTAACATAAATACAAAAGAATGTAAAGGAGGTGGCCATTTATGAAAGTGGTCTATTTCTCGCTAAATGCGCTAAAAAGTGCAAGACGCGAAATATTAAGCTTACCTCATAAAATGTCGCTCAAGACACTGTCTGCAGAATCGATGACCACACACTCCCGTTTGAACCGCCTCCTTTAGCGGCACGTGGCATATTGGACAGTGGAAATCATCTTCCACGGCATCTACGAATTTGTCATCGTATCCACTGGGTAAAGGACTCCCTTGACCTTCCGCCATGATTATTCTATAAAAGACCACTCCACGCTCTAGATTGAATCATGGGTAATCAGGGCAACATGGCGGGAAATTGGCCGAGTCGAAAAATACCATAATACTCTTGTTTGTGATGAAATGCTTTATGAATCACATATGAACTGCGGATATGAAATCAAGTGAAGCTATGATCGTCACAGTTATGAACGCAATTTTTGCAATTACGTAGAGAAGCCTGAAAAATTCAGGACTTCAACGAGGTTTGAACCCGTGACCTCGCGATACCAGTGCGACGCTCTAACCAACTGAGCTATGAAGCCACTGACGTTGGGAGCTGGTCATTTGTTGTTTACGCCCGAGAGAAAAAAAACAATGCTTATTCAAAATTTGGGGGAACAAACCAAAAGTGTTATGGTATTTTCGCTTCGGCCAATTGGCCGATTTTTTGGTCGAACTTCCGAAGGCTAAAAAAAGTAGGAAATACAAGTCCTATAACAGCCTAATTAGTATGGATCGAAAGCTTAACTATCCTAGATTTGTACTATGCTAAAAAACCGCATGAAAAAAGACCTATTAGCTGAGAAAAAACAATTTTTCCAAAAGTATCGAAAATGGCCATTTTTTCGCAAAATAGCAAAAGGGGCACCAAGGCAAGAATTTCAAAAATGGCCGATTTTTTGGTCGAAGTTCGGAAGGCTAAGAAAATAGGAAATACAAGTCTTATAATAGCCCAATTAGTATAGATCGAAAGCTTAACTATCAGTAGATTTGTACTATGCAAAAAATCGAATGAAAAAAGACCTATTACACAAGAAATAACAATTTTTCGAAAAGTATCGAAAATGGTCATTTTTCGCAAAATAGCAAAGGGGGGACTAAGGCAAATTTTTCAAAAATAACCAATTTTTTTTTCGAACTTCGGAAGGCTAAAAAAATAGGAAATACCAGTCCTATAATAGCCTAATTAGTATGGATTGGATCGAAAGCTTAACTGTCCTAGAGTTGTACTATGCAAAAAACCGCATGAAAAAAGACCTATTAGACAAGAAAACCGACAATTTTTCCAAAAGTATCGAAAATGGCCATTTTTCGCCAAATAGCAAAACTTGAGGGGCACCAAGGTCCTTATCAGCGCTATTTGTAGGCAGCCAGCAGACTTCCTTTTGCAGTTATCATACACCAGAAAGGGAAGAAGAAAAAGAAGAAGTTCGAACTTCAGGATTATGTGGCGCCCGCTGAAAATTAATAAAATGGAAAAGGAAACGCCCCTTCATCCAAATGGGCTACTAGCTCAAATTTTAGAACTTCAGGGGGACTGTGCCAAAATAATCACAAAATTTGGATTTATCACTTCACACAGACTCAGCAAAATTAAAACAAAACAAAACAAATATTTTATTTGATAATTCAAAAGAAACACTTACAAGAGACTACAAAATGGCTTCTGGTCAATAGATTATGAAACCCATTTTCCTGACTTTTCAAAGTTTTGTTTTTACTTGCTTTTGATTATTACGAATTCGAAGTAAGCAAAAGATACAGCAAATACCTAAGCAAATTAAAAATCAACAATACATCATGTATGTTTCAGTTCTTTTATTCCTTAGAAGATAATTCAATATTGTTGCCCCCTGCCCTTCTAAGGAGATTCATCAATGAACAATGTCCGTCTAAAAGCTCTGGGAAAGAAAAGTAGAATCGGTTTTCATGCAAAGTATGCCTAACCCCAACCTCAACGCTAACCATTTAAAATCAGGGCCTAGACCTAACAACCACTGGCGTTTTATAAAATACTCATGAAAAATTTAAGCTACACTAAGTTCACCCACTCACCTCTAGCTACCTTTAGGACCAGTTTACTTACATTTAGCAATATATTACAGGTGCTTGCTAAAAATTGATGGGTTTTTGTTGATGTTTCCTACTTTCAATTTCAACCTAGTTTAAAATAAAATGACCTAGGTTGAAATTAAAATTAACCTGACTTTAAATTTAACTGTAGCATATACATTTATCATAATTGTTTTAAATTTTCCAGTATTCGCTGGCGATTGTTTAATCAGAGTTAGATTTCCTCTTTTGCTGACTTTGTAATTTTTGAGTAATTTATTTAGAGTCCTGGCGGGGGATCTGAGTTGTGCCTGGCCCGTCCCAGATTTCCTGTCCATTTTTTTCCCTACCGGTTCTTTGGGGCAGGTTTTTTCTGGCCACCCTGGTACGCTTACACGAAGCTGTAGTTTATTTACCCTTACTGTAGCTATGCTCTGTTTTTTGTCTGTCATTAAAGTGGGTTACGACGTTACTCTCAGGCCATATCCAATATTCTCCAGGATTTGTTGGCTTTTTCGTTTCTTGTTTTTCTATTAACTTCTGGTAAGTGCAGAATTACTCGTTTACAAGGAGGCCAAAGTAAAGTCAAATCGTGTTCCCTTTTCATTATAGATTTTAAAATGGACAGACCCTATCAACCTACACTCAATCTCTTTCATGATGGATGTCATAACAAACAAGCAGTCAAAAAGCGAAAAAAGAAACAAAAAGAGAAAGGTTGATTGAACGACAAATGAATAGTTATCGGGCTAAAACCAATATTTCGAAAGGCATTGCCTTTCTTCATAACTGTTTACAAGCAATGATTACGTTAATATTTATCATATTTATATAGCCAATTAGATCCTTCACCAAGATCCGGTGTAACCCGCGATATGGCGTTCTTTTCGCAGGTTAGGTCCGGTGCTTCTGTTTTGTTAAGCTGGTCTTTGTTTACACAGTGATCTATGAATCTGCCATATTGAGCATGCGCATGCGCATAACGGTCGCAATTTTAAAGATCCAATATCATCCTCCTTTTTACGCACCCTGGTGTTTAGTAAACCTTGCCGCGTTTACTAGGGATAATTATAGGTCAAACTATTCACACTTGAGCGATACAACCCCTGTCTTCTAGCTGATTTAATTCTGGCGTATTCATCTACCACTCACAAACGTCGTGCAAAGCATTACTTTGGACGAAAGATCATGGCGCTGTCACGCTTCACGCAAAGAATGCAAATAGTCTTGTTGGTGTCTTTAAGACAATCAAACGTTCCTTGCATTGATTCGCTCATACGAACTCTTTGATTAACACAGAGACTTTGCAGGTTTTCTTCTTAGTTTTCCGTGGAGAGAATCTTTGTTGAAAACTTGAAATTAAGTCGTTATTTTTATTTTTCTTCTGCATTAATCGATTGTGATTGGTCGTTGCCAAGCGCTAATAAGAAAAGGTTATTCAAGGTTACATCAATCCTACACAGGTCAAAACCTTAAAAAAAGGCGGTGCGTATAGATCATGACAACAATAACTAACGGCTAAAACGATGATTATCTCTTGATTTTATGCCTACACTTTTTGCGTGATAGCTGGCACGAAAGCAACACGCTGCTTACAGTATTTAGTACCTACTAAACAGTGGATAGCGTTCAAGGCGCGCTATGATTGGCTCCTCAAACTCCGAATATTCTTTGCTAGCCACTTCCACTTCGGTGAATATAGTTGTTAAATATCAAGAAAGGATCGGGGGAGAGAACACATCCACCATACACGTGCCTCTTCCAATGATAATCCTTATTTAAACCGTGATCACGATGGCGGCTAATGTAAGGAAGACACCTGATTAACAACAACAACAATACTTTATTTCACCCCATAGTTACAATAAACTAAATAACAATTATTGCATGAGCCCGAGTTGGATATGAAGTGATAAAATAACCAACGAGCGCGTAGGGCGAGTTGGCTATAATCACTTCATATCCAACAAGGGCGAATGGAATAATTGTTTTAGTAAATTCTCAAACCGGGTTTTGCCGCCGATTTTTATTTTCACAATTTTACAAAGCGTCCGGAAAGAGCATCTTGGCGCACCATTTTTCATATGACGTAAAACTTCGACTATTGGCTCATAGTCGGAGTTTTTTAGCCAATCAAAAAGCTAGAAATGCAATAGTCGGAGCTGAAAATTTACTAATAACAATTATTCAAAAATTATACAATAATAACAATAGTACAGCATAAAACCAAAAATATTGTTTTCCTGCTCTGGAACCATAATTAAAACTATAAAAATTTTTCCAAAACTCAGAGCACAATTAAAGACTAAAAAGACTAGACAAGTGGAATATTTCGTTCGGATCTACCGAACTTCGTCAGCCACAATGTAAATTTGAAAGTTAAGAAGGGTTATATAATGGTCTCCAGGGGGCTAAAATTGTGTCGTAGATACTGGCTAATTCGTACAGCAATTCGTACGTAATTAGTACAGCAGATAACAGGGGTGCTGGCTGCCCGAAATAACCTAAAAGTTAAAAATGCCGGGCAGCCAGTTAAAAGAAAAGATGCGTTAAAATGTTCAGGTCAGGGACACAAGAACAAACAAACATAGATACACACAAAAATAGAGATAAATAGAATTAAGGAAACTACCAGTCAGGGGCACCCAACGAATCTGTTCCTCACATTATCTGTTCCCCAGAGGGATCTTGCTGGCTGGCAAAAATACAGATGTTTCGATTAGCTGGCTGGGAAATCTTATTATTGATAGAGGTTTTGCCTGGGAATTACTGCCTTTTTCTAGCATTTCAACCCGAGCTGGCTGTAGAAACTCTGAAGACTGAGGACGACTAAAAAAAAAAAAAAAAAAACCCCTTCCCTCTCCCAGAGAGTAGTCACAAACATACGACGGCTGGTCAGAGTGATTGCACTTGCGGAAAAAACCTGTTTTGTCCCGGTTTTGTCGCTTTTGTTCGGTAGTTTTGGATCGAGGGATTTGAAAGCGCGCGGAATTCCTGGCTGGGAAATAAATCTGATTAGCTGGCTGGGAAACCAACCAATTTTGTCTAGCTGGCTGGGAAATTTCTTGTGTGTCTTGCTAACTTTCACAGCATAGCGCGAAACATAAAATAGATTTTTTTAAAAACTATCATGGAGCATGGGGATGTGTTTTTTCTCCTCATCCTCTCTTGTATATCTCAGCTGAGCGGCCTTATATCGTCAGCTGACGGTAATGTGTTTTGCAAATTAAATTGAAAGCTAAAAACAAAGATTTGGTTTAGATAGCCCTGGTTCCTATCATAGAGAGTTCTAGTCGAATTTAACTTCAATAAAAATAGCATCATCCACAATGTATGCTCTTTTTTTCAGTCTATCATGTGACACAAATTTAGTAAACCCATGTCCGCACTTGTTTGCTTCTTTCACAGGCCTCGAGCACCAGGAACCGCTGTAGGTTGAGAACGAACAAACGATGTTCTCCCTGTCATCAGGGTTTCCTTGTTGATCGATCAATGTCAACGTTACCGGTTTAGCGAAAGGCCATTGCAGAATGGCATCGTATTCACCTTTCATTATAATTAATCGAAGCGACAAATGAGTGTTTTTCGCATTCTCTTCACCATTCGGATATAAACGCATTTTAATTTTATAGCCACATTGCTCTGTATAAAATGGATCGCTGTATATCACATCTTGCAATCCCACTTTTGCTCGTCTCAGGATTTCTTGGAAGCCATTTATCTTCCACGTGTACTTGTTGTGACATGGCAGTGGCCTATTTTCAAGGGCACTGATCTTCTCTTGTGTCGCCCTTAACTTTTCTTCTGTGTTGATCAACCTTACACAGGCGAGGTCAAGGTGCAACTGCATGTCGGATTGAAGATGGGATTCTCTGTCTCTGCGCTGAAACTGCATCAGAAAAAATAATAATAAAAGGATGTGTTATTTATTGCTTAGAGCTTGGATTATTGGATTTGGATGGGGGGAGGGGGAGGGGGAGGGGCTTCAAATCCAGCTTTGATCAAATCTTGATTTTCTTTTTCACTAGTCCCGAATTCAACTCTCTGTTGTATGCGCGTTCTGATTGGTCAATTCGAAGGTGATTAGCAAGTTTTATAATAACTATACTTGAAATGAAGCTCTCAAGAGGTATTCACAGCCAATACGATTTAAGGGATTCCCGTGACATCAACCGCTGACCGGTTAGCTAACTTAAATTGAGCATCGAACTTCAGTGTGGGAGGTCGCTTTTTCGAATCTCGGCCAAACAGCAAAAAATGGCTTCCTGTTGTCATGATCATTTCGGACAGCAAATTTTTGGTCGTTAGCTATTTAGCTTATGAATATAAAATGAAAGTTAAAATTCGCGCCCAAGAATTGTAAATGAGAACCAACCAACGTCTTTGAAACCACTAATAAAGAGGGAGTACCCTCGAAACGTTTGGTTCACATTTAAAATTCTTGGGCGCAAATTGGAACTTTTATTTAATATTCATCCGTATTATTGCGCAGCACAGTTTCTTCGAATTTTAGCTATTCAGCTTATGTGCATGGTAGAAAGTAAAACAATTATTTACGTGTTGAAAATCGTATAAGGAGTACGATATATTTTTTAACCATTATTACATTCATTGATAAGGCTGAGTGGTTCTGAGGATACACTTCCTCCGAGATCTGCATAATACTTCATGTCATGCGAAAAGGGAATTCAACCATTGTTTTAACGTTTATCGAAATAAGATCAGAGCTCTTAAAAACGTACGTTGTTGTAGCGTTCTGAGCTGTTAACTTTTCAATAGTGCGAGGCCTTAAAAAGAGGAGCAAGATGTGACGTTATTGATTGTTGGCCTTGACAGCAATGTTATTACATAGCGATATCTTGAATTTCATAGTTTTATTCAAGGATTACCTTGTTTGAACAGCCAAGGTTAGAATACGGGCAAGAAATCACCGTCAATGTGCATTGGTTCTCAACATGGTGTGGGATCTGTCATAAAAATGCATTGAGAATATTGTGAGAATGGATCAAACACGACTAGACCGTATTCAAACGAGCTCGAGAGGCAATAAGGAGGCTATACTTTGACCGCTTTTCAGTTCAAAGGTCACTACATGTTGTGTTAACTTACATACATTATAACGAACGTAAAATATCAGTTCTGATTTTTTTCTGTTTTGGTTCAGGTTCAATAGTCGCAATTGTTGTCGTAGCCTAGTAGCCATGACATCGCTTCCGATCCCGAAGAGCTCTGGTTCGACATCCCATCGGGAACACCTCAAGCTCACTCCTACTTCTTGTAATATGCTATAGTTTGGCAGACCGCAATGAGAAGGAAATAAGCCATACGTAATATCATAATTGTCTACAAATCCAGTCCTGCGGCTCTTTAAACAATCAACTATTTACAAACCCTTTCCCTGATCATGACCAATTCACAGCCTTGTGGACAATTAACTGGGAATTTTCTGCAAAGTGCTTGATGAAACTAAAAATCAAGTAAAATAACATGCAGTTCAACGATGACAAAAGCATTAAATATTATGACTCTAAAGCCCCGTGCAAACGAACGCAACAAATCCCAACAATGTAAGGACGTACAGTGTATTATGGGAACAGATACGAACCATACGACCGTAAACTTCTCAAAATTCAGCTGCCATCTTGTTTCCAACATGTTAATGCATGGCTATCTCCATGGAGACCATATGTAACGCGCGTACGTGGCCCCAACAGTGCAAACGGATCTAACAATGTTGCGCTACACTTCGGCGATCAGGAAACAAAATCGAGAAATGTTGCTCAAACATTTGACCAGTTTCAAACTTTGTGCAACAGTTCCCAACAACATGCAACAAGGCGTGCAAACGGATGCAACATGCAACACCCAACAATGTTGGGAGTTGTTTGCCAACAAATTTGTGTCCGTTTGCACAGGGGTTAACACCTGACAGAAGCAAATTGAGCCAGAAAAAGCGCGGGTCATGCAGGAAGTGCTTAACGTACTGTTCAAACAACGAGCAGCAGTGTTTTATCCGTTTAAAAACACGAGGCGTACCGAGTGTTTTTAGACTCGATAAAACACGTGCTGTGAGTTTTTGAACGGCTTCAAAAACATTCTACAAGAAGCGTGTCCCTCGGGAGTCCACACAAAGGTTCAAAATGGGAGGAGAGGATATTAGCTTGCAAGAAAAACAAGCCGGACCTCGTTACTATTTTTTAATGGTTGGGAGCCCATCGTGATAGGCTCCCGATACTACTCATATTTAATTATAGTGCAACTTATAAAATCGCCGAAGTCAGCTGGTACTGATCTCAATAGTTATTAATACGTTACTCTAAATTAGGTGTCGGCTCCATTCAACGAAAGAAAGATGTGTACCTCCGTTAACAACGCCTTGTGTGAAATATTACAGTAGCCGCAGCAAATAATTCTATGTTTGCATGTTCTGGTCACATGTTTTTGCAGTGCTCCCCTTTGTAATTTTGCAGGACATCCTTGGTTTGTACAACAAACGACTTTATGAGGACAAGATGTCACATGGGTCTAAGAAAAGAACAACATTAAACAATTGATAAGGATCACGAAAAATGCAAACAATGTAATTTTTGGAAATCTTGGTAACTGCCACTGATAATTTTGTATGCATCATGAAAAACAATACCTCATCTCAAGAGAATATAAGGTAGAAGAGAACACTCCCCATATTTGGCCCTATTCCGATGAAAATAAAAAATCTGTAATCTATGGATGGTTTTTACAGTGACGTCATCAAACTCTACAATCAAACTCGCAAAGTCTTCTGAATTTTATCGATAGGAAGTTGAAGATGACCTAGAAATAAATCTTTTTCGAAGTTTGCAATTCCACAACGCCTACAGCATTTTGAATTTCCGAATTTCCGAATTGTCACCTTGCGTGACACGAGGGTACAAACCTGTTTGGTTGAAAAAAAAAAATGCATATCCCTATGAATCTCAGCAGTTTGAGACTTGCAAGTACATTAGGAGATGTGTTCATAAACATGTATTTGATGATCGTAAAGTAAGCGCTTTCATAGCAAAGTGAACTCGAGATGTTTTTGTTGATTCCCAGCCGCCACATTAGTGGACCACTGTGATCCACTAACATGGTAACCTCGTTCCCAGAGTCTCTCTTCTCTGCCTCCATTGTCGTTGAGAAAATTGCTCGAAAATCCGCCAAGAGAACGTAATATGCTTGCGGCGAAGCCGCAAGCCGCGAGTAGCGTGGGCGAAGGGGCTCTACTCGCGGATCGCTGCGTTGCCCCTCGCATATCACGTTCTCTCGGCGGATTAGCAGTCTACGAACATGGCGTCTCCATACAAAACTCTGTTAAGTTGCATGAAACGCTTCAACAAATAACTAAGAAACGATGTACCGCACAGACCTTAAAACTGGAGAGGTGGTTCATAAATTTGTTTCCTACAACATTCCAAGTTATTGGCCTCTTTCATTGAACGGTTAATGTTTCGAATTTACTTTTGTTGTTGAGTGACAGTGAAAACGATCTATTATTATTAGATCGGTGTCATATCACGGGGGTTTTCAAAGACGACACCTTATTGAGCAATTGATTTGGAAATGGACCGCACACTCATGGAAACAACAGATTAAAATAACCTTCGCAGCACGGGCGCGATCTAAAAATAGATTTCAAATAATTATCATGGAGAACAGGGATTCGCTCTCTCATCTCATCATTCTCTTGCTCTTCTATCATGAAACATAATGGTGTCAATAAACCATTTTCCCGGTAAGATAATCAACTGCCCACAACTTCACAGAAAGTATGTTACTCGACAAGATAGTTGTTTGGCTTCATCGAGCTGAAAAATTGCAGCCGGCTCTTTCGCTGTGATTTCATTTTTTCCCCTTTTTGTGCACGAAGACACATTATAATTATATGTTCTATTTGTTCATGGAAAGCGATTGCACATGGTCTTTGCCCACGAATCGACGCAATGTTGCAGTAGACAATTGAAGTTTTATCCCAATTTTGAAGTAAAACCAATTGCACGAAAATTCGGCCAGTCTATACTTCTGTTACTGGGATAACCAGACGTACTGGTTGACCAAAGGCACAAAGGCAAACCCTACTAGACATGTACCCTCGGACACGTGATTTCCAGAGTTTTATTGTATATAATAGGCGTTTTGCAACTAACGATCACATGGTACAAAATCCGCCATGCTGGAGAGCAAGCTCATTATTATTCCCCCACTGGGACATTAAAACAAAGAGACCTGAACCAGTCAAGCTTGACTAGCCTTTGTTTTAATGTCCCAGTGGGGAAATAATAATGAGCTTGCCCTCCAGCATGGCGGATTTTGTACCATGTGATCGTTAGTTGCAAAAGGCCTATTAGAGTATGTTGTTAATAACTTTAATTAAATTATCTCTTGATTGAGCTTATGCAAACAACGAGCACGCTTAAGTAAGTAGTATTCGTCCATTTTTTTTCTCAGAAAGCGCGTTTAAACGTTTTCCACTCCAGTTTAGGAGTTCCACCGAAACAAGAAATACGTTTAGGACCCCTTCCCACCCCCCACTCAGATGTGAAGGAAAAATCACTTCGCGGAAAAAAATTAATGTGAAACTGAGAAAAATCCGGCTGGTAATGAATATGATCATGTGCTTCTAACCACTCAATCGAACAGAGGCCAACTTCTCTCTCACGCGTATCTTACTTCTTCCATCTGAGGAACTGCTCCTCGTGAAATTGTTTTAGCTTACCATTTAATTTCACCATGGTAGATTATTAGAGAACGAAAAAATGTTAGCAGGCCACAACGTCTAAGAACGAAGACAGCTTTTTGTCGTTACAAGACCTCCAGTTTACCATAATGTAGGTCTCTTTTTGTTTCTTTGTGTATTTTAATGTTTACTAAATGAAAGAGTTTAGACTTGCATCTTTTGCCCTCAGTTCACCAGTCCATTGACAACCTTCACTTGGACATTTGATAATGAGTGAAAGAATCTTTCTCTCCGTTGCTCTATCTGAAAACAAGTCCTAAAACGAGAAAACAATTTAAACTTGTGGTAATTCTTTGTTCTTGGATACGAAAAAGACTGAGCTCACTAAATAGCCCATTTCCGATTTGCTGCATGCGGGCGAGTAGTGGTGCACAACCATTCAAATTGAGTTACGTATTCTTATGCAAATCAAACACATTTCCCTTTCAATATTTGAACATCCAAGACTC
>OX421455.1:34775175-34777675 GCA_949126865.1 Montipora capitata | reverse complement strand
ACCTCCGTTTGAACAGCTTCCTTTAGTGGCAGATGACATATTGGACAAATCAAATCATCTTCCACAGCATTTACAAACTTGTCATCGTATCCGCTAGGGAAAGGATTCGCTTGAGCTTCCGCCATGTTTCATCTCTGGGAGGCGTGAATAAATATAAATTCTAAGGATTGAGGTCAGCCACGGATGACGAGGAATTTTTCGTTTGTCAAAACTGCTGATATTCAATGGACGCTAAATCACAACAACACCACAACTCGGGTGACATTTTGATTTGTCCAAAGACAAAAGGCCTTTGCTTCTGGGAATAAACCTTTGTTTAACCTCCTTAGAAACAAAGTCAACCGTGAAAGAAAGAGGTGTCGTAAGGTCTATTATCCTGTATTATAACAATAAAGTGCGTGATCTGAAGGACACGCGACCACGCGATTGGTGTCGCGAGGTAAAACAATTGTGTGGCAATGCTGGGAGTTCTCGCCCAGACCTTCGATTCATTTTAAGAACTAATACAAGCTGTACTGACCAAGAATTAGCTAACAATATAAATGAGGCCTTTTTCAGTGTGATGGAAGATTGTCAAAACTGTTAATATTAAACGTAACCTTTCCTTGTACTTGTACATGTTCATTGCCGTGACTTTAACATCTCAGTTCGCACGGCCTGCTCCCGTCTGGCCTTGTAGCTCAGTCGGTAGAGCGGCGGAGATCTAATCGGAAGGTCGTGGGTTCAATTCCCACCCTGGTCAGAGTTTTCTCTGTCCTTGTGTGGGCCCATTTCCATCAGTAGGGCTAACGCTCACATGGTTCATATGGGATAGAAATCTAGCACTTCACGTTACACTCTATTCAGTTAACTCTATTTAAAATATAAGTGCTACACGGCCAACGTTTGTATAAACGTAACCTTTCCTTGTAGATTACACTCCTTTAGCCGACGACATCTTTGTGCCATGTGATGATGATGAGTACATATCAGTATCAGTGGACCAAGATGCAGCAAAACTCAAGCAGATAAGTGTGTCGCGAGCCGGTGGTCCTGACAATTTACCAAACTGGGTCCTCAAAACGTACTCGGATATTCTTGCCCCGGCCTTAACGGAAGTCCTGAATCAGTCCTTTGAAGAATCCAAGGTTCCACGAGTCTGGAATTTGGCTGATGTTGCGCCCTTGCCAAAGGGGAAATATATTGAGGATTTTAATAAAGATTTGAGACCCATATCTCTCACATCAACGCTTTCTAAAGCCGCTGAAGGCTTCGTTATTGAGAAAGATCTAAAGCCTGTTTTATTGAAGTGTATCGACCCTAACCAGTGCGGCTTCATTCCAAATTCCTGCATAACTTTCGCACTCATTTCAATGTTACATCACTGGCTGGAAGCTATGGATGGGTCTCGTTCTCATGTCAGGGTGGCTCTTCTTGATTATAAGAAGGCGTTCGACCTGGTAGATCACAATTTGCTTATCGCCAAACTGTATAGCATCGGTGTTAAACCTACTGTTGTTAATTGGATTTGTGACTTTTTGCGAAACAGATCTCAGCGCGTCAAACTTGATTCCAGCTGCTTCTCGGAATTTGTCAATGTTCCGGCCGGCATTCCACAGGGCACAAAAATCGGTCCATTGCTTTTTCTTGCCATGATAAATGACCTTAGTACTACCAGCGCCCAGTGGAAGTTTGCCAATGATACCACACTTGCCGAAGTTATACCTAAGTATAAGTGCAAAATATAGTGGACGGAGTGCTCAAATGGACGGATGAAAATGTATTCCGCCTAAGTCAAACTAAGTGTAAGGGGATGCAAATAGACTTCCGTAGGAAACGTGGTGCCTCTTCTCCCCTGGAATCTGAAGACAAGCAGTTCGAAGTTGTCAAATCGGCAAAAATCCTAGGCTTAACTATTAGAGACGATCTGAAATGGAATGATCATATTGACAATGTCACCGTAAAGGCATCACAAAGAGTTTATCTTTTAAAACAACTTAAGCGCGCAGATATTGACCGTATGATCTCTGCTTCAATTTTATTGTGCTTGCATAAGATCAGTTCTAGAGTATGCCTGTCAGTCATTTCACTCAAGTTTGCCTGCGTACTTGTCGGATCAATTGGAAAGGATCCAAAAAAGGTCATTAAGGATAATATATCCCGACCTTAGCTATAGTAAGGCGCTAACTAAATCTAGCATGCATGTCCACTTTTCAAGATAGACGGGAGCTTTTATGCGGCAAACTAGTACGTACTGTTTATGGAAACAGTCGATAATCAGGGGCACAAACTCCATCAGCTTCTCCCGCCGCTTAATGCCATAACCTACTAAACTAGGAAGAGCAGGAAATTTAGAGTTCCACATTGTAAGACAAAGAGATTTTCAAGTTCGTTTATAATGCATTACGCCTCTCAGTTGTTGAGATCTTAATATAACCTTTAGTCCACTTATGATACTATGTTTATACTTTTATACTTTTAATAACTCTCAGATGTGCAAGTTTTCTTTAAAAAGATTAAG
>OX421455.1:34745175-34770175 GCA_949126865.1 Montipora capitata | reverse complement strand
GGATATGAACGTGTTTTTAAGGAACCTTTTCTTCACCAGTTAGAATAGATTGTGTTCGTGTTTCCACGATTGTATTAGTGGAGAGAATCACTCAGGGATAACAAAAGATCCCGACTCAGCCTCTTTTTCATGCCGTTCCAGTCCAGTAACGTGAAAAATATCATAATACTCTTTGTTTGCCCTCCAAAATTTTGCATAAGCGTTTTTTGCAGCGCTGTTTCTCCTGAGACTTACAAGATATTTCAAAGTGGACGAGACTTACAGACTTCGAGTCCCCTCAATTTGCTTCCCTCCATAACCATTTGAAGAAAATTTAATTCAGGTTTGGCAAGCCCAATTTTAAAATTTATCATGTGACCAGATTCAGACTATTTGATTGGCAGAATACCTTGTTAAAATTGATGAAAATAAGATATGAGATAGTCAAAATAAACTTATTTTCAAGAAAGAAATTGTTTTTTGTTTTGTCGAGAAAGGCTGTTCTTCTAAAATGATCAAAGTCGGGTTCCGTGCTTTTTTGTGGTTTTATTTACAAATAGAGGTTAAAAAGAACTTACAGTTTGAGGTAATAGCAAAGGTTGTTTCCCGTATCGAGACTTTATTTTCGGTAATGCATAACGAATGGCCATTATTCCAATTTATGAAAGCCTCGCTGTGACGTTGAATATTTTAAAATAATTAGCATAATTTACCTATGAAAGTGGTATCCAGTGTTTAATGTACACATCAATGTATCTACAATACACAAGACATGAGTCCTTGAGAGTGAATATTGTCAACTAATTAAAATAGGAGTTACTGATGTCCTTTCCTTTTTGTGTGGATTGTTGAGTAAATCGTGCACGTATTTTGCAAAATCAACTGGAAATGATGGCGCTCCTTCATAACCTAGCAAACGAAAGCAAAGCCAGATAATTATATCAATCTTTTGGAAATTAAGACAGCCACCTTAATTAAAAAGACCTGCTTGTCAATTAATTCAGCCAATGAAATTTTTGACTTGGCCTTAGTTTACCAGTTTCAGCCCTGGGACTCCATGAATTTGACAATAATGTCTGTTTTGCTGTTATGTGGTCTCATCGATCCGTAGTCCATTCGGAAGATAACGCCAAGCCGACAACATTACTGAAGGAAAGGTCAGACCACAACACCGGGAACTACACGCCCTACTCTTTTCGACTAGTGTGTGGGATCTTTAACGTCCCACAGATTTTATGAACATTGAAGGGTTGTGAGACGGGGCCTACAGTTTATGGTTCTTATCCGAGAAGACTTGAAAGTCTAACCATTTGTAGCCTGCAAGCAGGCTCTTCCGTTGAAAATGGCGCGCAGTCGAGATATAAGGGTTTGCCAAGCACTCCTCAGTTTTTTAAGACCCTGAGTGTTGGTCCGGCCGGAGTCGAACTCACGACCTCACGCATGGCAGCTCGGTTCTCAACCAACCTATCTCTGGTTTATACCAACAACACAGCTTCTTTGAAAGAATGTTTAATGGGAAAAACCCACAAACGACATCGTTAAGCAACGCAACTGCCTCCCTCCTAGAATTCCCTAGAAACTAAGAAAATATTAAACAAAGCAGACGTTCAACTACTTACCAGGAAAATAATTTATATCGATAACAACATGGTGTCCCGTTCCTTTTTCCACAATGATGTCAATACCAAACATAGTTAAGTTCTAGAAATGAAACAGAAATAATAAATGCTTAAAACAATAAAAAAAGCAACAGCATCGAAAATGCTCCAAAACTGCACATAAAAAAAAGCAAGTGCAGGGCTTAGCAAATAAAGTCATCACTTTTCCATTCTCCCTAAAAAACAACAACATGAAATTTAAGGTTTCATGAACGTTAGTAGCTAGGATAAGTTTCTCATCTTCTTTACAGCTGTTGTTTTTGAATGAGACAGCAGAGAAAACTAATTAAAAGAGGAGTAGGACCTTACCAACTTTGGTTGTAGCTTTCGCACAAGTTTCAAAACAAGGTTTTCATCAGGAGTAGTGACACTGTCATCGTTATCATCGTCATCCAACTATTAATAAAACCAAAACTTTCTTTTTATTATTAAGGTTGCTTTTTTACTGTCAATCATATGCAAATTGTTTTAATACAAAAACAGTGTTTTTCCACGGGTCTTTGTAACCAGATTGCTCGTTGCGCAGTCAACAAAATGTTTAACAAATCATATATGCCCTTTCCAGAATGTAAGCCATGACTACACCACATGCGTTTCTTCCAGTTGTTGATTACATACCGTAGATACTGTAGGTGTATTTCCTGTTGGATTAGTTAGAGTCTATTATGTAAAAAACTACTTGTGAATATCACACCTCTTGACGCCGATCAGTTTACTTGACATTCCTCTTCGACGCCCTTTTTTAATAAAATAATTTAACCACATGTATATTGCTGACCAGTAGCTCCCTCCTCCAACTGGTGAGCTGTTTCGAACGAATACTTATAAAAGTTTTGTTACTGGTTGACGCTTTCTAACTAACTAAGCAAACTGAGTGTCAATGTGTGTGTTATGTAAGATCTTGCACAATTTATAGCGGAGCTCCGCGTGCCAAAGCCGGGCGCGCGGAGCACCACTGGTAAGATAAAATGGTAATCCATCTGTGCTTTGGTATGCCAATGTGAAACTCTGTGGTGCAACCAGCGGTTTTTGGCGGGAAGATCTTTGATATTGGACATCCATGTTATGATAAATTGACACCTGTCACATCAAGGTATCCGCTGACCAGTATCATGAGACCACTTCGCGGGCTCAAGTTTAAAGCTCATCGAGGTCTGCTTTTTTAAGTTGACCGCTGACCAGGTACTGGTTTTCGATTGAATCGCAGGCTCAAGCCAGGTTAACTTATTGTAAGAATAAGTGACACGGGGGCTCCGTGCTTAGGTTTGGCTAAATCTGGTCATAATAATTAAGAACAAGTGTTGTAAAAAATAGGACCTAACGTTTATCATCCTTCTATATGAAGATCTAAGAATCCAACCATAACAGAGGGAGCACTCTAGATGCCAATCTAATTTCTTAAAGCTGTCAATCAAGCTCACAACAATCTTGACACCTAGCATGCTCATACATGTACCAAGAGAAGCCAACGTCAACCAGTAACAAAACACTATTTGGGACTTTGGTATGATCAGTGGACAGCTACAAGAATAACATCATTTACAGCAATAATTAACAAACAAATGCTGATTGAGATTTGAAATAAAAGATGTTATCAAGAGACCCAGTAAGTACAGTCACCTTATTTCACACACACTGGTGAACTGAAGGTTAACTACCAACAAATTGGCACAATTAGAAAGGCCTCACAATATTAGACTACCACGTGGGAGACCCTGAATTCAACTCCAGTCATTCCCAGCACTGACAGGGACTTAAACAACTGAAAACAATGTGCAGCCAAATGGCTCATGGTTAAGGATGATAAACAGAAGGCCTTTTCTCAGATCTCTTGTTCACAATTTTAGAGGGAATTTTCCTGTGTTGTGGCCTAGCTGGCAGAACTTGATAATACCAAGTGGAGCACCAAAAACTATTGTAATCACCTTGCACTTCAGAGTCCATGCAAACAATAAATAAAAAAGTAAATTCAAAAGTTGACTCACCTTACTAAGATAAGACCCTGAATCTGGTTTGGAAACATCATGCGATGAGAAGAATATTGTCTTCCTATCGTTTGCTATTGACAGAAAAAACATCACAGCATTGTTACATGGCAGTTATTAGTGGACCACTCCATCAGCAACTGGAATATCTGATGAATTTTGTCATAAAAGGTTTAAAATCCTGCTGACCAGTACTTACCATCAGTGATATAGAAATTCTTGATGGATGGCCTTTCCACAATGTAGTGGTTATTGCCTGCCACAAAGACCTGCAGAAAACATTGGCATATTAATTAATTCAATTCAATTTATTTACTAAACATGACATAGAATCAATAATAATAAGAGGACCTCTCAGGGTGATCGAGGCAGTGACAAAAGTCAATATCAAGGAGAACATCATCAGAAATACTGGTCTGTTAAACAAATTTTTTTGGAACAATGCCGAGAAATATCAGGTAGAATTCCACAACAGTTTGGTCTAGCTATGGAGAAATAATGCACAGAGTTCAACAATATTTTGGGATCATTGCAGAAAAATATCAGAAGGTTACATGGAAACATTCTTATTTTTCTTTTGCTGTTGAAGACTTTAAGTAAGATTTTTGTCATGTTGAGGAGAAAAATAAAAAAAAGGAGTTAAGCAATGTTTTGTACTTGTTGTGGAAAAATCTGACAGAGAGTTACAAACAATATTGTGGTTTTGTTTTAGAAGAATATGATTAAACAGTCAAACAATATTTTTGCTTTCACTGTGGGGAAACAGATGAAGTTAAACAACATTTTGGTGTATTTAAGGAGAAATATCAGACAGAATTAAGGAAGATTAATTTTAGGCTGGTTATGGAACTGTAGAGAGGTAATCTAAAAAAGTACTGCTTTATAGATCTTAAGAAGTTTCATTCCTCATCCCAGTTAAGAGATGCACTTTTGGCATTACTATCCTCTTGGATCTTCCCTTTCACAATGTCAACTGCTGGTTTTGTCAAAATCTTTTCACCATGTACTTAAGACGATAGAATGATCCTTTTTTCATTACAAGGTTGCTTGTGAAAATAAAAAAGGGTTAAAGGTGGGAACATATGATTTAGGCAGAGCCCAACTTAATGTAACATGCACCTTTTGGTTAATGCCAGAAATGAGTTGTTCATTCATTTGTTAACCTATTATTAAATACCTGAGCTGGGAGATGCAGTTAAGCAATATTAATGTATTTCAGTAGTCATTTAAGCCCACAGATTCATGCAATCCGTTAACCCACAAAGTTTCAAGTAGGTCAGTGATTAGATATCACAACTACCGGTAGACTTTGAAGGGTCCTTGGATTTTTGTTGGTCCAGAGTTCATCTCTTGTTCTCACAAATCTCACTCTCAAATTATTATAACCCACCTTAAAAAGCACAGCATTATGATTCACAAACTGCTGAACAACACAAGGAGGCATCAAATCCTTCAGTCCTTCCTCGTTAAAAATAACTGCCATCTGAAACCGTGCAGTCAACGTAAGTAAAGACAGTAGGGACAAATTTGCCGAGAGCCCTCATCATTTAGTACCAGTGCATTGTTTAGCACCAGTGGCTCAGATGGTTGAGCACCGGGATGTGACACGGGAGGTCGTGAGTTCAACTCCAGCGGGACCAACACCAGGGTCTTTAAATACATGTAACTGAGGAGAAAGTGCTGCCTTTGTAAATTCACTAAGGTCATATGCAAATGGTTAGACTTTCTAGTCTTCTCAGATAAGGATGATAAACCGTAGGCCCTGTCTCACAACCCTTCAATGTTCATAATCCTGTGGGATGTAAAGAACCCAAACACTTGTCGCAAAGAGTAGGGCATGTAGTTCCCGGGGTTGTGGTCTGTCTTCTGTGATGTATCATGGCTGTGAGGGTAAATGCTCGGAGATACTAGCTACACCAAGCCACTCTAAACTAAAATCCGAGGGTAAATGAAGATATATGATATGATATGATCACAATACTTTTAGCATGTGTCATGGTAAGTGTGCTCGACTCCAGATCGAGCGGTCTGGGTTCAGGTCCTGGCCGGGGAAATTGTGTTGTGTTCTTGGGCAAGACACTTCACTCCTACAGTGCCGCTCTCCACCCAGGTGTATAAATAGGTACCAGCGAAATGCTGGGGATAACCCTGTGATGGACTGGCATCCCATCCAGGGGGGAGTAAAAAAAGATTACTCCTAGTCGCTTCATGCCACAGAAACCGGGATAAGCTCCGGCTCTGATGGGCCACTTGGCTCGTAAACAGACTTTTTTAGACCTTTAGCATGTAACACGTTTGTTTCATGAAATTGGGGAATTACCTCGTGGCAAGACTCAGATCCGTGTCCAATGACTGTTTTACACACTGAAAAAGTCAAACAATATATTATACATAAGGTGTCAAAAAGGACTCAAGATGGAAACATTGTGACATCTCAACAAGAACTTAAAAGCAAGTGATATAAACCTAGAGGCACAGTTCAACATGCCTATTAATGTGCACATTTCTGCAGCGCCACTCTTTGTAACTACATTCATGTAGCTTTCACCCTGAAGTCCATGAGGTACACATAGATTCTTTCATGCTTCAACCTGCATGAATATTGTAACTGACCACAGAAAAAAGCCAACTACTGGTTTGAAGGGCACTAAAAAAGAACCTGTTTCAAAGCACTTGACAGAAAAATGCGATTATTCTAATCAACCCATGGATATGCCACAACATGCTGCCTGCACAGGTATGCAAATTGGAGACTGAGCCACTGATTACTGATTCAAAGATATTTCTCAAAAATGACAGTCAAATCAGCGGGAAAAGTCTGGGGCTAAACGTTCTTGGGTGAAATAATTTGAGGTTCCTTTGTTTTAAGCAATAACAAGAAATCATTGTAACATCATCACTTTGCCACTTTTCATCCGTTTCAAAATTTTTAGACGCCATATTGCCATGATTTAGAGCAAAAAAGAGGCTAGTTCAATGAAAGGGTGAAAGAGTACTGTACAGTGAGTTTAAGACGATTTGGTCTATGAGGGTCGCTTAAGGGGTGAACGAGTATTGGCAGTCAGAAAAATATGATGTTGATAAAATCAAATCAGCCAAGGCACATTCCATCTGAAGTTTAGAGAGTAGTGCCTTTGTTTCTATGTTGACAGAGACAGTTGACAGCTATGCAAAACACAAACTGTATTAAGGCAGCTTACCCATAGGGTATGAGACCCCGGCATTTTCAATTTTCATTAAGTTTTGTTTGAAATCCAGCTCATCGATTTGTGCAAAATTTGGAATAAGCACCCTTACTCCTAAAACAGAAAACAAACAAACATAAATTTATAACAACCAAAATCAATAGTAAGTAGTACTTCATGAGGGACAGCTGGCAAGATTATCTAAGGTCACATTGCATACAAAAAAAAATGCACTAATATTCAAGTTGGTAATAATATTTTGATATTACAGAAAACGTATTACCGTACTTTGTAAAACTCACTGGTAATTTCACAAGTCATAAGTACAATGGCTGACCTCCTACATGTACGTATAAATAATTATTATATAGATATTGATGAAATACCAGTATTTCTCCTTTTAATAAAAAATCATATCTTCACCGCACGCAGTGAACATATCATTTTTATCTTTTACATGTGAGGATATAGGTGTTGTCATGGTAACCAACACGATTAGCCAATAAAACGCGAGCTTTCTCTTTATTGTAAGATACTTTTGTGCTTTAATATAATTCTTCTCTACTACATTAACATTTTTATTGCAAAATTTTACATTATCATGATTTGTTTTTCATAACTTTCATATCTTGTTTCATGTTACACAACATGCGTGTTTTAGCGGTTGGAGACCACTTTTTCATCATTTGGAAAATGAATAAACCAAGTTGTTTTAAATCTAGACATTTCATCAATATCTCGTGCTGATCAATATCTCGTGCTTTAGCCGTTGGTGACCACTTTTTCATCATTTGGAAAATGAATAAAACAAGTTGTTTTAAGTCTAGACATTTCATCAATATCTCGTGCTGAAAGTATCTCTCACTCGTTCGCTTCGCTCACTCGTGAGAGATACTTGCAGCACTTGAAGATAAAATTCATATCCCCGCGGGCCATGTAATATCCTCTATTTATCATATTACCACACTTATAATTTAAAATTCTTTGAGTAGTTTTGTATAACCAACCTTCCTCCAAGATTTCACATTCCTTCATAATCTGGTAACTTGTTGTTCTGTCAAACAATTTTCTCACAGATTCCATTGGATCAATAACAATGACTTCTGGGTGATCATTGATGTACATCTGAAGAAAAAATATTATTATTTTTAAATTTTTTAAAAATTTCACAAGAAACGTTGCACCCTAGAAAAATAGCACCCAACAGTTCACACAGTGATAGACTCAACAAAAATAACAATTTTATGTACATGTAGATTATCCCAGATACATTGCCATAGCAACCACACATGTACGACTAGGATTGGCAAAATAAAAACAAAAATAGTCAAATACAGTCTTACAGCCAAGAGTAATCAAACAGGAATGGAACTTTCTATAATTCAATCTCTCCTTGAGAATCAATCACAACAATTTTCTTGAGTGTATTGGTGTTTTAATTTAAGTCCTCAAACGGGAAATCCTAAACTCAAACGTTAGGAGGAAAGGGTTATTATAATTGAGAACTTTAAAAAAATGCCCGTTTCTATCATTTTAAATAGACCATTTACAGTTGTGTGCTTAGTTACCTGGGCTATGAATGAAAGTGAGATTAGAGTTGACCTTGTTTTGATAGAAACCTCATTGCTTTTCTTATGTCAATTCCAACTAATTAGCATGATAACAACATCATTAACATAGACCGGTTTTCAATTGAGTGTCGTAAAACAAATACTGATTGAAAGTGATTACTTCAACCAATCACAGCAGGTGTAAACAGCACAATTCATAGCAATTCCATGTAACTTGCTCAAAGAATGGGAAAAATCGCATGTGCAAGTTGCGATTGGTTTTGCTCTTCCTTCTTATTGGTTGATAAACTGGCGAGAGATTTCTTAACCAATCACTAAACGTAGCAATTGCAATCGCATAATTGCTTTCCACAGTCATTTGAAAACTGCTCTAATAAAAGCAGGGAGGTCTGTATTGTAACAAGGTCAACATCAGCCTCATTTTCATTTAAAGATCACATAACTAAGCACATGACTGTAAAAAGGTCTATTGTACTCAAAATCATGCATTTTAAGTACAGTTAATTGGGTGGAAATTGGTCAAGATTTTGTGCATTTGTACAACGACCAAAAACCCTTGCAGAGACAATAGACAAGCATTTTGTTGCTTTAAGCCATTGTGCATTTATTAAAAACTAGATTGTTGGAGTATAGCATGTTCTATAGTTTTGACGAAGCCCCCAGATCATACAAGCCATCACAGCCACCCAAATGGAGAACAAGGAGGCCAAATAAATTCCACAAATGCCCATGCAACCCCTACCCCCCCCTCTCCCCCCAGCACCCCCTCAAAAATGCATCTTTCTTGAGCATAAGGCTACTGTCGGAGAGAAAGGCGGGGCACCATCCCCCCCTAAATCCATCAATGCTTAAGAGCAGGGATATGTAACGTAAGTCCCAATTTTTTTACAGTGGATGCCCAAAATTCCTTACACTTTTGCATTTTGATTACTGTAAATCCTTCTCAGCTGGATAAATGAGTTGGCAGCCGGCTCTTAGCGACATCCTCATAAGAAACTGTCATAAAATGGACAGTCCCTTGCCATGGATACAAGGTGATTATAGCCATCTTGGATCCACGCAAAATTTAGTAGTAATTTATTCTTATTGTCAGGTATAATCTCACATTCATCACACACACAAACACATGCTTCTCAAACAACAACCTCCACTCCTTTTAATGTTTTCATGGCATCTTTGCTTCCCTTTATGGCAGCTGCCATATACTCTGTCAGTTTCTGAATGATCAGGTCAAATGGTCCTTGTTCCTCTAACGATCTGTCCAAGTCAACCTGAGTAAATTCAACAGTAAGATGACTAATTAATGGGGAAATTATTAAAGATCATGGGTTTCAATAGGTACTACACCGACAAAAAGCTATGACTACTTCACTCAAAGACCTCGGCTACTTTTTCCCTTAATCAAAGTAAAAATTACTTATTAAACTTAAAAGACAGATTCTTTCAAACCCAAATTTAAAATTCACTTTGACAATGACAACAGCCAGTTACTCTACACATATTAAACAGTTGCAACTTCAAATTTTATTGAATTTCATTGAAACCCCTTGTTCACTCCTTCCCCTTTCAACTTGCATGTGTTCCCAAGCTTTTTGTCAGCTTTTTGATCCCTTTGTGTTCCCCTGTTCCCTAAGATATTTTTGTCTTTGTTCCCCAGTTCCCAGTTCAAATTAGCCATGTTCCCTTTTTCCCCAAAACCCCGGAAGGGTCTCTGGTGTACTTTTCCCTAGAAACAGATAAAAAAAACCCAGGAATTACAGCCTGGCCCGGGTTGCTCAAAGCATGGTTAGCACTAACCGGCATTAAATACCATGGAAACCTATAGGTTTTGTCAATACCTCTTAACCAACAGTTAGTGCTAACCAAGCTTCCTTCAACCGGCCCCTGGTAACTAGGATCAAATGAAGAGGGCACTGAATGTGCAGCACCTATTTTTAGCATGTAGCAACTATTTTTAATTTATAACAACTACTTTTAACTTGTAACAACTATTTTTAATTTTCATCAATTATCTTTATCGATAGTACATTTTAATTTTGGCAATATTTTACACTAAGACGAGAGGGCACTTATTTCTGTTGCTTGTGAGGATTTTGACAGAAAAAAGGTGAATGGAAAGTTTCTAAAATTCTGAGTAAACAGGCACGCTAAATAAAGAAGCACTATGGGCAAAATCAAGTAATTTTCTAGCTAGAATTTCTTAAACTACTAAAAAGTAAAAATTATTTCCTCAGAGTAATTAACCAACCAAGCAAAGAGGATTAATTCTAATACGATAAAATTCTAATACGATAAAACTAATTGACAATACAAGCAAAGGCGAGATAATATAGATGCAATTGACTACGCCCCCAGAGAATGAAAACAAAAGTCCTAAGAATCATAAATTTCAATTTCAGGCGCATTTCTGAAATCACTTAAATTCTAATCTGTTTTTTGCTCGAACAAAACCCCGCGACTTTCATTTCAAAAGGCCCAGTTGTGTGCAAATTTTACATCATGACGAAGCAGAAGTTTTTTTCTGGATCAGGTCTTTGCCAAAATTAGTTAGCCAAAGAGCTTTTAAACTTTTCCAGGCAACTATAATGTGAGATAGGACCTGCTTATGAACTTGGTTTTCGCATACGATACTGAATACAACTTTGAAAAGTTAATCATTAGGAGAAAAGACCTAAACAAAATATTTGACGTGATTAATCAACCAAAGATATTCAAGGGATAGTCCGTTTACAAATACAAGAAATGTATAATGACACTTACCACGATTAAGTCGATTCCAGTTTTCCTGTAAAGATCGAATAGGAAAAAAACAATATTTAAGCCTGGCGAAGAAAGAAAGCATCGGCAGAGGTGCGAAAACATAATAATCCACATATCTGAGGCATCAAAACAAGCTCAAAATAAAACGTGCCCGCATAAATGAGCGAAGGTATCGAAAATGGATTTTCTCATCTTACGACGACTCAGTAAGAAGCCGACTCGTTTCCGCTTGAGATGCCCGTTGCTGTTCTTAAACATTATCAATTAATTGATTCGTTTTCAATTATGTGACAATCTTCCAAATTAACGGAGAAAATATCATTTCGACAAAATAATACATATGCCATCATGTTTTCAATCACGACTCCCATGTGAGCGAGCCTGCGAGTAAGTGTCTAGCTACAGCGGCATTACACAGAAATTTAGTCTCCAATCTCCTCACAGCTTTCAACATGGCCGCGAGTGGTCTATTTCCTCGACTGAAATGCCTCAAAATTGTTTCCGTGAACCATGTTAATTCTCTCCTTTTATTACGGAATTTTAGTTTAAGCTGCATCAGAACGTCTAGCTGTGCAGTTTTTTCAAAGATTTGCGGAACATATGACTCTCCATTAACCGTGAAACCAACTTCTTTTCTGAATGGTGTGAAACACTTCAACACGCAAAACACGCTGGGTGAGTGTAGCATTGACTATTGAGGGCATTTTGTGGTATTTAGGCTTAAACATTTTAAATTTTTTCACCAATTAAACGTTGCAATTTAGTCACTACTAGTCTGGTTTCATGTGTAGATTGATATATAATTTTACAATAATATGTATATTATAATTTATTATAAATATATTAGGAGTCAAGGCTTCAGTTCTCACAGAAGATAAAATAAACAAAGCAGACATTGGCTGTCCAATTTGTAGCAGAGACATCACATTTACTTACAAGGCAAGTTAACATATTTAAAAACATTTCTATGTGGTATTTAGTTACATGTTGCAGCCTCAGTGGGATCACGTTTTGAGAGTAGCAATACAGTAATATTCAAAGCCATGGCTTTGACGCCTGCCTCTGTTGCCATGTAGTTTGAACCATCTCTCTCCAAAGTGTATAAATTGGTACCAGTTACCTACTGCTGGGACCCTGCGATGGACTTGCATCCCATTGGGGAGGGGGGTGGTGATGAGGGGGGGGGGGGGGGGGGTGAGGGATTAGCAGTGCTCTTGTTCACTTCATACCACAGAAACATGGAAGGCCTTGAATAAGCATTGGTACGCAAATTTGCAGATCCAATGCCCATCCGTGTCACTCAGCCACTCCTCGCATTTTATGGAAGAGAACCCCTTTGGTAACAGTAAGGTAAGGTAAAGTCTGCTACGAGCCTAGAAGGCCCATCAGGTGGGCACTTATCTCTGGTTTCTTTGGTAATGGTAATGAACTTGTATTGCGCATTTTCTATTTACATATTCAAATACCCTTTACAAGTCATCAATCTATGGGTGAGATTGGACATCAGCATGTACCGGCGGCCATCAATAGAGTATTTTTATGACATGACCAGCAAATAAAGTTGTGACCTTTTCTCTTTCGCATCTGTTAATTCTATCACATTAATTTTGTAATGCCTTCACTCTTGTAGCGACACTCCTTTAGCGACACATAACTTGAAAATTTGGACAAAGCACCTCCCAAGAAAACAAAAGAATCCACTTGTGGTCACCATCCATCACTCAGAAACACTTTTAAAATTTCTCCAATATCACTAGATGTTAGGGAACTTTAGCAAAAATCCTAGGCAACGAAATTAAAACCAGCATGGCAGCCGTATGATAATGGTTCACCAAGGATACTGTGACGAATGTTAACAGTATTTTGTAACATATGCAAGTGAAGTACTATTCTGTATCCAGGTTACAAAATACTCATTTAGTATATTGAAATTTATTTAAGAAAAGTCAATACAACTATTTTATTCCTTTTTATTTCTCAGGATGTGCTATTCTTGTCGCAGTTTATGTCTCCAAGAGGATATATTATCAATCGACGAGTAACAGGTACCAAGTCTCATTTTGCCCCTTTTTTTCTTTTTGCATAAATTATGAATAAATCATATATGATTGTGAAAAAGTCACTTTAGTCTCTTACGGCAATAATGAGTACAGACGTTTATTTGTGATCTTTTGATTCAATGTAAAGGTAATCATAAAAAAAATGGTACTGGGTAATGGGCATTATTGAATGTTGACAGCAACTTTGACAGACCCAAAGTTAAGTTCTTGTGAAGAGTCTACTTTTTGTATTTTGATTTCTTCGATTGCAAGTTGAGTGTGTCCTCTTTTTGAAGGTGTTTGCAGAAAACAACAGAGAAAATTAGAAAAAGCTATCAAGATATCGCAGAGGTTAGGTAAGGAATTGCCATAAATAGGAAAATGCAGGTTAAAAAATGAATGAGTCGTTGATACCCTTAGCAACTTTTGCAACAACAGTCGCTGTTTAAACTTCCTTTCATTCGACCAAAACCAGCAGGACTGTAGATATCAGAGAGATTTAACCTCGCGTTTACTTGAAACGAGAAGCAGGAAACTGCTTCTTGTCTTGAAAGCATAAAAATTCTCTTATTCTAATTCGTACATCTGTTTTGAGAACTTACTTTATATCTGTCGAACTAGCGACCTCCCGCGTAGCAGCCTGGTGCTCAACCAACTGAGCCACCGGTGTGCGGAGCGTTTTGAGGACCTAAGCCCGTTATCACAAATTACATTATCGGTTTTCCTCACCGACGTACGGACAGGCATTCAATTTTACTAAAATTGTACGTTGACAGGGCTTCTTCCAAAACTTGCTCCAGCAGTACAGAGGGAACTGGAGGAAAAGAGACTAGTTGAAAAGAAGAGTGCAGCTCAGAACAGGACTTGAAACTCGTCGAAGCAGAGATCTATGACAGCGCCGTCGACGAAAACGTCACCTCAGAACATAACTTTGCACTATCGATTAGTCCATCTCGTTCATGTCGTACAATTTGGAACAAGTATCCTAAAACTTTAATTGGGTACGAGCAGTTTCAGAGAACAGAGAAAGAAACGTTCACATTTGTATGCTTACGTTGTCGTCAAAACCTCAAATTTAGTGATTTCACCACCTCGTTGTTATGAAGAGTACCACAAAAATAGAGTGAGTTTTATTCGAGTGTCGTAAAACCAAAACCAGAGTAATTACTTTGGCCAATCAAAAAGGACGGAGACAATCCTGTAAACCAATCAAAACTCGAAGTAATTACACGTAGCCGACACAAAGCGCGGAAAAATGTGCACGCGCGAGCCACGATTGGTTTTGGTTTCACTTATGATTGGTTGAAAAAGTGGCGCGAGAACTTTGAACCAATCACTGAGCGACAAGGCAATTTGCTAATTTCTTTCGACACTCAGTTGAAAACCGCTCTTTGAGCTAAACTGCGTGCCACACGTGCACCACGCATATTATTGTTTTGTGCCGTTGTCGCTGCCCAACCCGACTCCCTATAGAGTGTTTCCTCTGACGTGATCAATAAATTTGTGTCCACCGAAACAAAAGAAAACGTGTACATGATAATAGAGCTCAATTCCCAAAGGATTAGTTCAGTGGTAGTTGGGTACACCAAAATGGCCGCCGTGACTTGACTCTATTGAAAGGACGACACCTTTGTAGTCACGTGGTGTCAAAGTGGCATTTAGAGCGGTTTTCAATAGGCCATTTCCGAGTTCATGTCTGCCTCCTCTTCAAAGCGAGTCTAAGTGCGAAGTTTTTCTTATGAAAATTAGTTTTCATTCATATGTAAAGTAGAACTAATTACCATCACAAAGACTTCGCACGTAGACTCGCTTTGATGATGAGGCAGACATGAACTCGGAAATGGCCTATTGAGTGTCGAAAGTAATTAGCGAATTACTTTGGTTTTGCATTACTTCACTCAGTGATTGGTTCAAAGTTCTCGCGTCAACGAACCAATCGTGGCTCGCGCGTGCACATTTTCCCGCGCTTTGTGTCGGCTACGTGTAATTACTTCCAGTTTTGATTGGTTTACTGGATTGTCTCCGTCCTTTTTGATTGGCCAAAGTAATTACTTTGGCTTTGGTTTTACGACACTTGATTGAAACTCGCTCTGGGACAAAAACAATAGAAAGTCAAACAAGTTGGAATGAATGTGAAAAATATTTACATGTCATCCATTTCCTTTGTCATTGTCCTGTAAACCTCTCTTTCGAGCTGAATTTTAATATATGGAAAAAGGCCTATCGATAGTGTGCCCAGTACCAGGCCAGACCACAGCTCCATCCCCTGCCGTGGCAACTTCCCCTGCCCCATTCAACAGTCTATTAGAAATTTTTATTGCATGTGGTCAGTTTTCTCGCCACTGCAAACATCTGTGGCAATAAAAATCCGATTGCCAAAATTACATTTGCGCTTGAGTTTTTCTTTTTCTCTTAAATAAGTTTTTCCTCGCTTTGTGCTTTCGGTTTATCTGGAGGCACCTCGGCCATCATATCTTTGGTGAGAGCAGTTGCTGCGCATCGGAATCCATACCGAGGGTAAGGCATTTCTGTTATTATTGACCAATCATCTTCACGGGGATCGTAACACTCGACTGATGTCACAACCACGTGACCATATGAACCTCCGAAAACGTATATTTTGCCGCCAAAGACTGTGGCGCCCGCGCGATCCCGCTTGGTCTTCATATCTGTTGAAAAGTAAAGTTTATGGAATTATTGCCATCAACAATATTTTTCGCAAGGTTGAGATCTTATGGGAAAGGAACAACTTGTGACGATAGCTGAAAACCAGGTCTTATATTGACTTTGAAATAAAATTGATGACTTTAAACTGTGAGGGCTCAGAACAAAATCGAAGTCGATCCACTAGTCCCATGTGACCTCGGAAACGCAAAAAGACAATTGAGTGTTCCCCGAAAGAGAAAAAAAGGTTTAGTAGTTTTAATTTCGTGATCGCATGCTCATAAAACGGATCTAATCTCATTCTTGTGCGCTGTCCGTGATCTTGTTGAAATTGACTTATTTAAAAAGGTGATTTGTAGTTTTATTTACCTTTCCCGTGGAACCATTTGTCCACACCAGGATCGTAAATCTCACACGAACTCAGTATCTTTCGGGATCCTGACCCTCCCCCCATCACAAAGATCTGACCCATGAAAACTACTGCGCATGCTCCACTCCGTGGAGTTTTGAGGCTGGTCACGTCGTGCCATTTGTCCAACCGAGGCTCGTATCTTTCCACTGTTTTCAAGACTGTATTGGTTTTGGACACTCCTAAAGAGTACATACAAAGTTACATTAGTTCACGTTTTCAAAGTCTGGGAGTCAAAAGAACGTTCACCCGACACGCAACTCCCTCTTTCCCATTCGTTCCCCAAAAACAGGTAAAGATAGTTTGTCTATTGAACAAAGTTAGACTTTACGGGAACCAGTCTTGTCATAATTTTGTGGCTGCCATCAGCTGTGCAGTGTCCGTTGGATTTTCGGTGTGTTACGAAAAATAGCGTGACACTGTCCCTTTTAGTACTAGCTGTCGAGTGAATTAAAGGCGCAACCTGCTTGCTTAATATCATGTTAGTTTTCGATGGCTCACCTCCAATCACATACAGATACTCGTTTAGTGCAACTGCGCAATGGTTGTAGCGCCTCTGGTGTGGAGCGGAGAGCGAAGTCCACTTATCTGCCACTTGTTCATAACAATCCATTGTTTGTTCTTGGTTGTTGTTTTCTTGGACACCTCCAATGACGTAGATTTTTCCATGAAGTTCTACGACCTCGTGGTTGAAGCGACCTAGAATAGTTCTTTTTTTATTCAGCGTTGTTACACATAGAACTATTAGACTGATCCTCTAGGATGCTAAAGATTTCTGTACGGAGCAAGCGGAACTTACAAACCCTTTCAAACTCGTGTATCGCTGAAACCGCTGGTCACTGTAAATTGGTTTTGATCGATTCCTGATATCACAACTTGAATTTTACTTGGAGCCCATTATACTGCATCTACTTTTGTCACTGGTTTCTCTATTTGTGCCAGCGCAAATTTCCTCGGGCTGCATGGAATTGACAATTTTCGAATTCTCACGGTTGGACTGGATCTAGCATGAAATGGAGGTTAATGAGGGCAAATCTTTTCAAATGCAAATTAATTTGCCCGTATTAGCCTCCATTTCATGCTAGATCCAGTCCAACCGTTAGAATACGAAACTGGCCTATTGCGTACGCACAGCTATCTACGGCAGGCTAGTGGACCAGGCCAGTTGTTCAAACGATGGATAACGCTATCCCCCAGATAAATCACTATCCAGTGGATAAGTCATAGCGAAACAAATTTCGCTATCCAATGGATATAAGTGATTTATCTGATGGATAACGTTATCCACTTTTTTTTAACTATTAGGGCCAGTTCATTAGTCGCGCACGCATTTTGGTGTCGAATGCATGTATTTTCTCGGAGTTTAGCTTGGTTCATTTGATTGTCAATTTTGTTTGTGATTGTGCGTGCTTTAATTTTTTTCAATTGCTCTCATTTGTGTCAGTCTTATGAGCCTATTAATATCACTTTATTCAATCTCTTCCTTGTGTTTCTTTCTGTAGTGGATTTCCATTGAGAGTCAAAAACGACAATAATCAATTTGACCAATCACAATAGACGCAGGACAATTAAACGGACGCAAAGATACAGGCAGTCGGCACTAAGCGCGATAAAATGTGGTGGCTACTTATTAATCAACGTCCGTATACAAAACCGATGCGATCGCAAATGTCTTTTGACGTTCACCTGAAAACTGCTTTGAAAACAAAAGTAACCAACGAAAGTCAGTTCACATTTTGTTCTTGTTATTTTGTTGTATTTTACCTTCCTTCAGTGAAGTCTGTTTCTCCCAAGTGTTAAACTTAGGATCCAGTCTTTCCACGCTTGACACCATACTGATATTTTCTCCAACCGCTGACCCTCCCACCACGAATAAAGAACGGTTTGAGCTGGCAAGCCCAAAGTTGAGTCGACGCTCCGTCACTGGAGACAGATAGAGCCATTCACTGGTCAGCGGATTGTAACAATGGCAACAAGCTTGTGCGCCGCTCTCCGTGATTCCGCCAACTAAAATGATCACGTCAATCAAATGAGATTTCCATCTAACGGAGTAATATAAAACAAAATCAAACTCTCTGAGAAGTGGAGAAAAAAAATAATCTCAACATAGATACCATCACTCCATCAAAGCTGTTATCTCTAAATCCCATGTAGTTGAAATAGAGGCACCGAGAGAAAAGCGGCAGCGACAGAAACGAACTTGCCCACCCTCCCTGCGGTATTTTTTGTGACTATAGGAGAGAGTTCACGTTCAAGTTTGAGAACTTGCGCGACAGACACTCAAAAATATGGGCATCCATATTTCATTAACGCAGGTTTAATGTTTTCTTAAAAATTAATTCCTAAGGGTTTTCTCTCAAACTTTGAGTTGGATGAAGAGTCCATTACCCAAGTGTAAGAATCTGGTATGAGGTTTGTCCCCATCAGCGTCAGAAAAGTGTCTATTTTCAAACCCAGTTTTTGCGGGAAAAAAACAGACCAAATTGGCTAACTCAATGTTGTGCCCAGTTCAAATCTCCCGGGGTTAAGATTCTTTATGTTTTGTATTTGCATAGCCCGCGCAGCAAGCGTTCCTTTTGCTAAAGAAGAGCTCCCAAACAATTTTCCGCAAACTGGCCGCGCAAAAATTGGGGCAAGAGAGCTCTTCTTTCGAACAGGAACGCTTGCCACGCAGGCTATAGTATTTGCATTATAATGCTATGCTAACTGTGGGTCACCATGGTCTCGATGATTTGGTTGTAAATAAAGTAAAGTAAAGTAAAGTTAGTAAAGTAAGGGTAACATTTTCTTTTGATTTGCTACGATGCAGCTACAGTTGCGTCGATTTTTCCACTCGTCGCTCGGGTTCGAGACCACCATCCTTCTCACCTCCGTCTGGTTCTTTCATTTTGCATCAGCTTCTTGTCCCTGCTACTTGCCATCTTGTACGACAAAGCTTCGGCAACCAACTCTCTACTTGCCGATGATGACGTCACCAACGGATCCTTATCGATTGTGCCGAGTAAATGCTGGCGCGGTGTGGAAGGCAATCGCACGTGACTCAACAAGGCGGGAAATGAAGATTGCCTGGAGAGAACATCAAAGTTGACCCAGGCCCGAATCGCCTCAAACACTTGTTCTTCACTTCGCACATTTAAGTCGTCATCTGCAACGATTTCTTCCAGGTCTGTACTTGGTAACCTATAGAATTCGGGTGAGCTTTGAGTTTCCAAGAAATTGTCAATTATAAAGCGCTGTCCCTCACGAACGAGTGCTTGGCAGGAATAAATTCGGCCAAGGTTAGTCATTTTGATGCAATTGTCTACACAGAGTTTGCGCAGAAGAAAATTTTCACATTGAATTCGGAGCGATTCTAAACCAAGTTGAAAAGCAGCACACAAAATCTCTTCGATGTTCATCTCGCTTAGTGCGATTTCCGAAGAATAAATATAGTCCAGAACGACTCTAAGAATTCTATGAGGAATTCCGTTAATAACCGTCTCTCTTGTGTATCTTGAAAGACAGCTGCCAGTGTACAGATTGTAGAAATAAGAACTACTCGCCGCCAAAACACTTCTGTGCGCATAAAATTTGATGGTTCCTTTCTCTGTAAGAAGTACCACATCACAAAGGACTTCAGACTGTCTCATCTGGTTCATTTTGTCAAAAAAGCTTCTTAAATAGGTATGATCGCTTATGGAACCATTCTCTAAGGAATCCATGTTTGCTGCCTATTTTTTTTTCTCCTTTCCACATGCTGAAGTTTGTTTTCTCTTCATACCACCAGCTTAATTTCAAGAACAGGTGGTTTTTATGCATTATTTATATAAAGAGGCTTATTATATAACCCATGGCCATTGACAATTTCTCGTTCTCTCTGATTGGCTAAAAGTTGATTGGAGTTCAGCCCTGCTACATCTTTTGGCACAAATTTGCCTTGATTTTTGCAACAAGCTCACTGCATTAAACGCTGTTGCTTGGGAAACCACAGCTTTTCTAAATTTGCCAATTTTGCATCGAATAGAGATTAGTATCTTGAAAACGGTAGGTCAACTTTTCTTAATGTGTTAATTTATTTTTGACTCTGCGTCAAAACAAGCCGACTAGTTAGAATTTTACCTCGGCAATTCGTTTTTGCAAAGCAGCAAAATACGACCAGCACTAATTATTTCATTTGCAACATCAGATATTATTTCTTGCCGTCATGGAGCAGAGCAAGGGCGGATCAAGGATTTTTCTTAGAAGGGGGTGCACCCCTATAAAATGACTTAACAGACGTGTGAAATAAACAGATTTTCAAAGCGAACAAGGAAGGTGAAGGCTTCTTTTTGCAAACTACTACTTATTTTAGAAAGCCGCAGGTCATGTCATGATCTACATCCGCCCCTGCAAAGCACAGAACTAAGAAAGTTACCTCACATATGACGATGGGTACTGATTCGGAACGCGGGCCACATAAGTAGAATAAAGGAGTTAGCTTCTTATAATTAATTAAGAGACTGTGGGGTTGATGAAGGTGAATGAGGATAAAATAACCACTGCGGTGGTAGGATAGATTTATGGAAAGCCACAACTTTCTTATGCAATCTTTATTCTTTTGGTCTTGAAGTTTTGTTTTGTGGTGTGGTTTGGTCATTACGTAGTGACAATTTGTCATTATGTGGTGAGGTTTGTTGGCTACGTGTTGTATTTCCATCATGATGCAGAGATTTCAGCCCTCTCAACTAAGAAAAAGGGAGGTTTTAGGAGTAGTGTAGCCGCGCCCATGAGCGGCGCGGGAGCCACACTCTAGGTGGGTACGGGGGTATGCTTCCCCGGGAAAAATTTTAAGATATGTGCCTCTAAGATGCCATTTCCTGCATTTTGAGATCGCAGTCAATGGAAAATAGTGGAGTTTTAAACAGGCAGTGAAAAGCCAAGGCCTCTTAGCCAGTATCAAAATTCCTTAATACTCTTTGTTTGTAAAAAAACAAAACAAAAAAAAAAAAAAAAAAAGGAAGGTGACTCACGCTGACACCAACCCGGTGTGTACCTCCATATTTTTGCATTATCATTGTTTTCATTTTCTCTCGGGACTTACAATGGTCCAAAGAGAAACTAGAAACAATGCTTATGCAAAGTTTTGGAGGGACAAACGAAGAGTATTATGGTATTTTTGATGCTGTCATACTGGCTAATAACGCAAGCCTTGCCTAAAGTCGAGGCAATCTAGTGTCTGCATTACCGCGCCCAAAATTACAGCAGGCGCATGCTACAATAACAAAAGGGTAAAAAGGGCTGAGGAACCACAGAAAAACGGCAAAGAATCGTGCTAAAAAGACTGGTTAAACAAAGAAAACAGTTGGTTAGGAGGAGTTTCAAAAACCGGGAGAATATTACCCGAAAACGGGAGGTTTCCGGCCAAAACGGGATGGTTGGGATCTCTGCATGATGTGTTGAGGTCTTCTTTTGACGAGCTGTGTTTGTAATCACAGTCTTTAAATAATTTTAAGTACTTTTCCAAGCATGAAAGGTCTTCAGGAGAAACAATTTTTTTCAAAAAAAACCCGCGCTGAAACTTCAGACCCGGTCCGCCATCTTGGCTTTCTACCGCGGTATCGGAAACTGTCAGCGGATTCTGATGTGACGTCATATCGTGATTGCAGAAGCGAAGGCGACGCGACGCTCACTGTTTTGCCTTGCAAATAACTTTTCTGTGTGTGGAGCCAATATTTAAATCGATTAATATGATGTCTTCTGTTCGTGAGGAAGAGACTGTTTCAATTTCTAGTGAACTGTCTTTCTTGCGGCGACGAAACTGGGCAAAATGAGGCCATAATTAAATATAAATAAATGTATTTATATGCCTCCCGTGGCGGTTTACAATGGGCCATTTCCGAGTTGCTGTTTGTCTCAGTTTCGAAGTGAGTCTTGGTATTCAACTATTGTAAGACAAACGAGTTTGATTTGCATAAGAATACGGAACTCATTTCCATTTGAATGGTTGTGCACCAGGACTCGCTTTGAAACTGAGGCATGCAGCAACTCGGAAATGGGCTATTCTCTTTTCGGGGTGAGATCGGATGTCAGCTTGTAAAGGCGCCGCCGAAGCCACTATCAGCCCATATTTGATGTCACCCACCCACCCAACCCACGCACGTATGTGAAAGTGGTTCTCCCCCCTACCCTTCACGAACAGTGTGTGGGTTCTTTAAACATCATACATTGAGGATCAAATGGCATGATAGAGTCCCTGACACTGTAGTAATAGAGCGTGCTCAAACCACAAGTGTGGAAGCCAACATCACTGCTTCGCAGCTCAGTTGGGCAGGTCACATTGTGCGGATGCCAGACTATCGCTTCCCAAAGCTGGTATTCTATGGAGACTTAGCTCACGGCAAAAGGAACCAAGATGAGCAAAAGTTGCTCTATAAGGAGGTGCTTAAGCATCACATGAAAACGGCACAGATAGATCCTGACACCTGGAAACAGCACGCCTTATTAAAGAAAGACTGGCGCGCAGCAGTCTATAAATCCAAGGAAGCTGTGGAAGACAAGCGACTACGAGACTACCAAAGAGCTCATGACCGACGGCACAACCACCAGTGCCATGCAAGTGGCACAACTGATATATGCGGCCGTTAAAGACCTAGTCTTGTTGCACACCAAAGATTTTTCAGGTATGCCACTAAACTCAGCCATCATCGAAATCGATGGACAGCCGAAGAGAGATCACAAATCTGCTCTTGCAGATCATGTTACTTCAACTGGTTACAGCTTGAAATGGGACCATATGCATTTTGACATTTTAACTACATGTCGCTCAGACAACGTAAAATAAGAGAAACAATGTCGATGAGTAAGATATTTAAAGCCTACCCTAATGCTGTATAACTAGCATAAGTCTGGTTTTATTTCCCATTATTTGTCACCTTAATTAATTTTATTGAAACCATCAATTAGTTACTCAAATATGTTACATACAAAAAGTTCAAATTTGCTTTTAATGGTCACTCCTGAGGATGTATGTCGAAGCATACGAAACGTCAAGTAAATAATTTCAAACAATTCGCTTGTTTATAACATTTGTCACCGCTGTTTGCGTCTTATTTTAATTTATGCAGTCAGTTTATATATTTCTGTACAAAGTGGATAAATAATTTCTTTTTGCACATTACATGTAAATGTGCAAATATAATATGTTGTGGAGCAAAATAGGAGAAGGAAGTTAGATTACTACCATTCTACAGTTGCTAATGTAAGTTTGATGAAAAAATGAGAAAAAAGTTTTCTTATAATTAAATATGAAGCTCGTGAAAAATTTTTATCGACACACCCCTTTTGGGACTCTCTCATATTATATTATATGCTTTATTAAACCCAGATCCTTGGATAATGCAATTCTTGGTATACGATCTATTGTACGATGCTCTACAGATATCAGCAACTGTACGCATCAGTTTTTGTTTTGTTTTTACAAAATAAAGTAAGGAAGACTTATCCATAATTTCTGAGCGTTTTAATAAAACAATTATTCTACTCGCGCTTGTTGGATATGAGATGATATAGCCAACTCGGCGCGGCTATCTATAATCTAACATCCAGCGCGCGAAGTTAAATATGATATGATATATAGAGGACATTACATGGTCGCTTGGGGGGGGGGGGGGGGGATACGAATTTTATCTTCGAGTGCTGAAAGTATCTCTCACTTGTTCGCTTCGATCACTCGTGGGAGATACTTTCAGCACGAGAAGATAAAATTCGTATCTCCAAGCGGCCATATAATGTTCTGTTTATTATATAGATATTGATGAAATGTCCAGATTTAAAGCAACTTGTTTTATTCATTTTCGAAATGATGAAAAAGTGGTCACCAACCGCTAAAACACGCATGTTGGGTAACATGAAACAAGATATGAAATTTATGAATAGCAAATCATGATAGTGTAAAATTTTGCAATAAAGTGTTAAATCTAGTAGACAAGAATTATATTGAAGAACAATAGTATCTTACAATGAAGACGAAGCTCACGTTTTATTGGCTAATCGTGTTCGTTACCATGACGACACCTATATTCTCACATGTGAAAGATAAAAATGATATGTTCATAATGGCTCTTGGTTCACTGCGCGCAGTGAAGATATGGTTTTTCAGTAAAAGAAGAAATCCTGGTATTTCATCAGTATCTATATAATGTAACATGATATGATATTTTGGTATAACAAGATAAAATCATTTTTATTCTCTTCACTTTCGTGTTTTCTTTTTCTTCATTAATTAAACTTACTTTTTGCTTATCTTAGTTTTGGCGAAGGGCATATTCCAGCCATAGTCGATAATTTTCTGGTCTGTCTTTTCAATAGCTTAACTATCCTGTCGTGTTTATCGCGTGTTTTTCGTTATTATTTTCATTTCCTTGACGACCTTGGTCAAAATTTCCATTTTCATCGTGATTTTCATGATCCCCAAAATCTTCACCCTCGTCCGCACCGTAAATCCAATTCCTGTTCGACGCAAACCGATCGCTGGCGTACTCCGGGTCTATCATATCAAAGATCTTGTCTTCTTTGAAGCCGCAAAGCTTTTCAGGATCTCGAAACTCGCTAAGACTCGGATAAGACTTGTTATCTGGAGTTTGCGCCTTTTCACACAGCCTACAAGTCCATGGATAATGTTTATTAAAAGCAGCAGTATTCAGAAACCCGTCCACTCTGAACTTTCTGCGCCAAGAAAAGTACTCCATATACGCTGTGTCATTTTTATCAAGATAAGCCAAATAGTCCGCTAA
>OX421455.1:34720175-34740175 GCA_949126865.1 Montipora capitata | reverse complement strand
GGCCGTCTGCCCTTACTTAAGCTTATCATCACAAGTTTACGGATTTCACTGAAACAAAGGCGAAAGTGCAAATAATCAGCATGCTTGGAGAGATTATGGCAATTCATACCGTACGTCTTTCAAATATAATCGCGCTCGACTAACAATGAGTCGCTTGACCGGAAGGTTTCTGGGTGTGTAAACAAGACTCGCTGGATTGCCACAGGTCAAATTTATACGGCTAAAGCTTATCTTTCCCCTAACACTCTGAAAACAATTTATCTCTTCCTGAAGAGTTTATTCAGGCAACATTGGTTAAATTTTATCAGGCATTTCAAGCCTTTTTCATTTAATAATAAAACAATATTATTGTTTTGATTTGAATAAGATATCAGTATACGGTACTCTCCGTGGAAAGGTGTTGCATCACAAAAAATGACACTCGATCATTGTGACTGCCAAATACGGTAGAAAATCCTTGCAAATCATTTATTAGTCTGTAACATAACTTACTCTGGAAGGGGTAAATCGAGAGAAAAAAAACCTGCCGTCTTCTTCCCTTCGTCCGGTCGCGTTGTACAGTTCGTAGAAAGACATATTGACCGTGAAAGTGCTATCATTTAAAAGTGCTTTCATTTAATAAAAGTCATCACAATCTATCCCCCTCGGAAGACATGTATCTTTCCAAATAAAGCACTTAATTTCATTTAATTTCAACCATAAAAGTGACTAAAGTAACTGTAGTAAACAACGAGCCGTTTCGATTTTGGAGTCGGTCCTACTTCTCGCTCGCTCTTCTCTTGGCAATTTAGTTCCTAGCTCCAGATCTAGAAATACACGCAGTGCGTTACTTGCGAATATTGTGATACGGTATGTGTAGATATTTGGCCCTAGGCGGCATTCTCTGAAGAACGAGTTGGCATACAGTAGAGCTTATTCTTATTCAATGAAATGCAAATAAGTTGCGGGGTATATTCTGCAATTTAGCCAATATCTGGATTAAGTGAACCTCTTTGCGAATCACTAACAACACTGTGTACATTCCCTCGAAACCCCTTAAGCTTTGAAAAGTCCTACGACTGACAATAATTACTCACCAAATTTGTTTCACATTCGTATCGATATGCCCTCAGGGCATCCTTTCTAAGCTGGATGAACCCTTCAGCACCAACACGAGTAGAAATATTCATAGTTGTTTGCACGCATATTGAATGGGGGCATATGCTGTAACGTCACGTTCAGTCATTCAGGAACATTCAATCAAAAGGTGTCAAAAGGTGGTGGAAAACAAAGATCCCAGAAAGATCACGTGACGTTAATATTTGCTGTTCCCAGGGTCTCCCTTCTCTCTCGCCCCAACGCCCCGAACGAACGGGAAAAGGAGAGACCCTGGAAACGCGATGTTGAAACAGAAGTTCAATCGAAATTCATCAAGGTGATAAAATTGTTTACACTCAAGTTATTTACAAATTGTCTTTAATTTCTTTGTGGGAATGCATCATAGTCGAAATTCATACAGAAAAACTGAGCATTCTAAAGCATTAATTATTAATTAATCTAATGAAGCCAAAAATGTAAACCAAGATTCCCGTATTGTTATTACACAAAAGCTCTATGTATCAGAACAGAAGACCTTGAAGGCTCAGTAGCTTAATACGGGAACCTTTTTTTTGTGCAACTTGCTGCGCAACAATGCGTTGCACGTTGAGATGGTTTGTTGCGTGTGTTATCACATTCTTGTGCAACAAATTTTCATGTTGCAAAAAGTAATCAATTCAACAACACTCCCATTCATGCTCAATTGAATTAAGGAATGGGGTGAAATATCAACCACCGGTCTAAGCCAAATACGACCCACGTGAATCGGCAGGGGGATTGGGGGTGGGGGGGGGGGGGGCGTGGGTCGTTCTTCCGGACCAGTGTTACGCTGGAAACTGAGCAAGAAGGGAGCGCACCTCAACCAAAGCGTATTTATAGCTATCCTGTAGTGTCATGCACGTGTTTTATGCGCGCCTAGCCAATAACATGCTGGTATTCCGTGTTATTTAATTTTGGCATATCATTAGGAGTGTTGTGAATAGTAAAAAGCTACGTCTACATTTTGCAACACAAAAATTAATTTGTTGCGTAAGAAGGTGGTAACTCGTGCAACAAACCATCTCAACTTGCAAAGCAACATTGTTGCGCGACAAGTAGTTGCACGAAAAATGTTGCCCGTATTACTGGGCCTTGAAGAGTGTAACTTGCAACTCTTTTCCTTGGAACAAAGCTGGGGATTTTGGGACACCAAGTTTATGCCCAAATATGGACAAAATAACATCGAAGCTGCACGCGCGGGAAAATGCATGAGCTGCGTTACGTCCAAATATCCAAAAATGTAAATGTTTAAACTCCCAAAACCCCAGCTCTGAGCCAGAGTTAACCGCTTCAAGGTCACGAGCTTCTCCGAGGCGTCAAATTCGTCCCCAGGGCGCCCTGGAAAAAGCTCCCTGAGGACGAGGTTGCCGACGCGTCACAATCGTTAAAGATGGTCGCGCCAGGAAAATCCAAATGTCGTTTTTTTTTTCTGATAAATACCTTTTTATTTTTGAAAAATTCTAAAACAAATTTGATTGGAAACATTATTTTCTCCGGTTTTATGTTATTCCAATAAGCAAGAGTAGAGCCGTTTCTATATAAAGAGAAAATCTAATTAGTCAGCAGTGGCATAGGAGGAGTTTTTCACTGCTAATGGACTATGCATGACAGTTTCTGTATTGCCAGACCAAAAGGCGATTAGAGGACCGAAAGAAAGATCATTTTCGGGCCTCTAGCTCACAAATGCAAGCGCGGTTAAGACGTCTGCGGAGTGCTGAGCATACGATGGATGGGTCATAACATCAAACGTGATCGTTTTCAAATTTTATCTAAAGTAAAGTAAAGTAAAGTAAAGTAAAGTAAAGTAAAGTAAAGTAAAGTAAAGTAAAGTAAAGTAAAGTAAAGTAAAGTAAAGTAAAGTAAAGTAAAGTAAAGTAAAGTAAAGTAAAGTAAAGTAAAGTAAAGTAAAGTAAAGTAAAGTAAAGTAAAGTAAAGTAAAGTAAAGTAAAGTAAAGTAAAGTAAAGTAAAGTAAAGTAAAGTAAAGTAAAGTAAAGTAAAGTAAAGTAAAGTAAAGTAAAGTAAAGTAAAGTAAAGTAAAGTAAAGTAAAGTAAAGTAAAGTAAAGTAAAGTAAAGTAAAGTAAAGTAAAGTAAAGTAAAGTAAAGTAAAGTAAAGTAAAGTAAAGTAAAGTAAAGTAAAGTAAAGTGGTGCATTTATATAGCGCCCTTATCACTAACGTCTCAAGGGCGCTTTACAAGGATCAGTTCACCCCCAGCGGACTGGAAGCATATACAGGCGCAAATTGCAGCCGCTTCTAAGCAGTCCATGCATGCTGGTACTCATTTTACCGACCTTGGAAGGATGGAAAGCTGAGTGAACTTTAGCGGGAAAGAAGGTCGCCAAATATTCCAGTCTCGACAGAACCGGGAATGGAACCCGGGACCTTAGGGTTGGATGGCAGAGATCTTACCACTGCGCCAACCCCTCCTATCTAACGGTCCTTCTGTGACATTGTAAAACTAAAGAAACACCGTTGATTCCGGAACTTCAACCATCGTTTAATGACAACATTAGCAGTGAAAAACACTTCCTATTGTAAGTAGAGGTTTCCTTTAAAACGAGTTTGCAAGAATACTGGAGACTGAGCGGGGCTGTGCCGTCAAGTTCAAATTCTTTCAAATTCGATTGAGAAAATGCTGATTCTATAGTTTGGAGGTGCGTTATCTTTGGCTGCATTTATGCAAAAAAAGGTAACATTTCCCAGTGCTTGTCAATCATTTAGCTTCATTTTGCACTGAGCTTAGTGTTAAAAGTTTTTTCTTGGTATTACATTTTAAAGAACCTAAAATTTAACAATTTCATCTTATAAAGGCAATAAAACGTAGTTCTTAGGTACCGATTCCCCATTCATACCCTCCAGTTAATTGTTGGAGTTTATCCTGAAAGGGACAGTTCAGGACGTTTGTCATGCGCAAATTTATTAGAATTTCTCAGGCCTTACCGCTGACTCGGTTGCCCAGGTTACTTAAAGAACTATTATTTTGTCGAATTGTAATTGATTTGAGATGATCGTGACAAGCTCGTCACGAGATCTGCTGGGTTATAATTAGACACATACAAAACATCACATTTCGGCCTTTCGCCTTTTTCAAATACAACTGGTTGATGACTGAAAATTCTTGTGTTACCCTACTTGCTCCAATTAATACCAGCTTCTTTTCTTCCCACTCTTAAGTCAGTAAAACCATGATATCTTATTAACCAATATACGTCACTAGAAAACGCAGCTGAATAAAGATGAAAAATGAACTTTCTATTTAAAGCCTGGGGGAAAAGTTTCGCAAAAAAACAGGAAAATGTTCATGTACTTGTTGTAACCGAAAACTGGTAAATATTGAAAGATGTCGCTTTTTTCCTTCTCTGTGTTTCTGCGAGGTTTGGAATTCCCATTTTATCAGACGAATCGTTTTTCCTGTTTACAGCAAAAACCAGTGAAACCTCAAAGCAATGTGTTATTCATCAAGAACAACCAACTTGCCCTCAAAGTAAATGCAGCTGGCGAAAATCATGTGCGAAGTATTTGTCTTGAGGGAAACAACCTTTCAAATTTTGCCGTTCCTTTTAGAATTGTTTTGTTAACATTCTTGAAAATTTTGGATGGATAGTAGGACAATTTTCGTCGCACGAGTAGTGCATTGAAAGACTAATGGGAAGAACTATTGAAATTATGCACGTTTTTAACCTGGAGGCGATGGGAGGTATTTTATAATTCCATGGACCTTGTTTTGTCTACTTAGTTACTGAAATACGAAAAATTGAGAAATTTCACAAATATTTCATTCAACAGTTCGGCTCGTTGCTTATTTTTCAACGGCCACCAAACGAAAAGTCTTGAAGAAAACCTTTTTTAGAGACCCAGCTCTGCACAGATTTTCGAAGTGGAATTTGATTGCATGACATGTTCCCTGGAACGTTCGCGTTATGATGAAACTTTATCCCTTGATTTCGCAATTTTAAAAATATTTTGAAAAACAATAGGGCCAGCTAGAATGGCAAGCCATCAGCTCGGGGTTTCGTTGATCGTTGTATTATAGTGCCAAAGGTTAACTCTTCTTTTGATGGCATATTCAGCATCAAGAGACTATAGTCTCTTGTCAGCATAGAATACAAACCAGTGTCCTTTCACAAGGTTTTAAAAGTCGACAAAAGCGCAAAAAAAAAAAATCCATTAGCTGAAGTGTGGAGACCAGGTTGGTAAATACGAAAAATTTGGCCTTCAATTCCCATTTTTGGTAGAGAGAATATCGGACATTTACAAAAGAGCTATATTTCCATTGTTAGCCACGTCACTACAATTATTTCGATGATTTTAGTCTGATGACTAACTTACCTCAGTGAAAGGGTGTTTGGTGCTCCCGATCCAATGTCAGTTCTAATTGACAAAAATAAACTTCTCGTTTTGAGAACTTTTCACAGTGGCTTATTTCGCTTTGTGAGCAGACCTTCTAGCTGAACTACAGAAGAGGTATTTTGTTCTGCTCTTTCTGATTGGCTCATGTGGATGGTAATAGTTCTCCACTGTACTTGTACCTGCATACGGTTTCAACAGGAAGTCCTTTTATTCCACATGGCAGGACAGTAGTCTCGCCCAAATTTTCAAACTAATCGTCTCTAATCGTCTCTAATCGTGAAAAGATAGTCAGCAATATGAATATGGGAATATGGTAGAGTCAATACAAGTTTAAAAGGAAAACAGCTCACTTCCGGTTGCAGTTAGCTTGCGAACGCAGACATTTCCGGCAGTCGCCGGAAATACGTCTGCGTTCGCAGGCCACAATGAATGTAGGTTGCGGTCGATAGCTAAATTAATTAAGCTGTCTATTAATAATCGTGCAGCACGTGTTTCAGGCATTTTAGCACATATTTTTTGCGCTTCTCTGCATGACAACGTGAGCATACCAATGTGATTTTTACTCTGCAACCGCTCGTACCAATTTTATTTTAGAACACTTCGCCCAAATTGCACGACGTTAGGAACACATAACGACGTGAAGAAGATGGAATAGCAGCGAAAGACTTACGGTAGCGCAAATTTCTGTTTTGAGGTGACGTTTTCGTCGACGTCACTGTCGTAAATCCCTAATATGGAGTTTGACTGTTCTGGATGTCTGGTAGACATTGGGAATCAGCGTTTATTCTTATTCTAGAAATGGAGAGAATCCCTGTGGAGCAAGGTTAACACTAGATACCTCAGGCGACATTTTCTTTCGCGGTGTACTTTGGGGTACACGAAAGGAGAATCCTGGGTATTAGATATAGGACTGAGAAGGACATTCAAGAGTTTGGCTCAAGTTGTAGAGTTTTCAAGTCTAGGTACACACGTTTCAGATCACTGAAAAGGTTGGTCTTTCAAGGCTCGTTTTCACTAGCGACGGAGTCGAAGTCGGAGTCGTACTCCGGCGGAGTCTAAGACGTCTAAGATGTACATCTTAGACGTCTGAGACGTCCTCTAGTATAAATACGCCCACTGAAGACAGATAATAAGATCAATGCCGTTAATAAAAGAAAGTAACCAGTTGTCAGTGAATCGGAAAAAATCCCGGCTGGAACGCGCTGTTTTAAGGCTTCTTTTCAAATGGTCAAGTCGTTTCATTAACAGCAACGACCTTTCGCTCAAAAAATCGTTTTATACCAGTAGTTCTAAACTAAAAGGTATCCAGAATTTCAAAATTCTAAACAATTAGCCACCAACACCAAATTAACGGAACAACACAAAATATGAAAAAAACGACTCCACTGCAGACGGAAGAAATTTGAGAACTGGCCGTTGCGAGAATAATTCAAATTCTCCCACAAAAAGAAATCGTAACTCGAAACTGCGGCTTGAACCTTATTCTTTATTGATAAAAAAAAAAGATCACAATCGACATTACACGTCAAATAAAAATGTCTGCGATGATTTTCTGTGTTCGGGGCAACTGATGCTCATTATTGCAACGGAATTTAAAACTATAACAACATAAGAGGTCAGATGGCTTGCAAAATTTGTTCTATTGTTACATAATTATGCTTTTAGAGGCCAGGTATTGCATCTTCACAGCACGAAAATGTCTCGTCATCGTCTCCACAAACCGCTTCCAAACTGTCGTCGTCTGACTCACAGTTTTGCTCGAGAGGTACGGGATTGAAAACGACCATACCTACAGGGATCAAAAATAAAATGTTTTAATTTGGCTTCGAGCTAAAGGATAAGTTTTTCCATGCACAGTAAAGCCCACCACAGTAAAGCCCTTCCAAGCAAACAGTACTTGCGTTTCATTTTAGACCCTTTTTTTCATCTTTTTTTTTTGCTTGTGAACTTTTAATGTGTGCAGCATTAATTTCGTTATTTGCGCTGTATTTCTTAGAAAGAGTATGTAACAAGCACTGAGGTGGGGTTGTCAATTTCCTTTACATCAACTGTAATCGTTCTGTATGCCACAGATTAAGGCAATGGCATATAAACGACTTTAAATAATTTATGTCGCCTGTACTGTTATCCTTTCCCATAAGTCCCCTATCAAATAGGGATAAGCATAACGTGAGGAAGTTTTGTTAAATCTAAAATTCATTGAGAGAATCAGTGACAAGAGTCCTTCATATTAAAAAAATATTTGCTTTCCGTTGGCTGTGGGAAATAAAGAACAAGACCTGAATCTCGGCACAAATTGGAGGCAACGTGTAAAAACTATGGCAGGGGCGTAACGAGGTTTATTATGTAAACACCAATGAAATACCAAGTGAGCTTTCGCGCGAAAACATGATATCTTCACACGTGAAGTTCACACGTGAAAAGATCACTGTTTCTATGGTTTCATTTCAAAATGGCGCCTTTCGATGCTTTCGTGAAACAATTTAGTATTTCATTCTGGAGGTTGGTGTTTATATAATAAATAGAATATTACACGGCCGCTAGGAGATACGAAATTTTTCTTCTCGTGATGTAAAATATTTCACTCGTTCGCTGCGCTCACTCGCGAAATATTTTTCAACACTCGAAGAGAAATTTCGTATCTCCAAGCGGCCATGTAATATCCTCTACGTATGTAATCAGGGATCAAAGGCATGAGAAGGGCCGGGATCAGGAATCACAACCCTAGGGATCTGGAATATCAACGCGTGGGATCGGGATCAGAAGTATTTTTCATGGAATAAGGGATTAGGGATCAAATTTTTGCGGGATCAGGGATCAAAAATTTTGGGTAAAAATATGGGATCAGTTACGAAAAAATAAACCTCGTTACGAATCTGCTATGGTCACAAGCAAAATTAAAAAGAATTCAAAGATTTGATGCAAAAACGTGTACTGTTTGCACTTGTGGAGAGATGACGATGGCATTTCGATTTCTGGTAAGGATGGTATTTCGACGTCTTAAATGAACCTGGAAAAGGCACCTTTGTATTTAAAACTAACAGCCGGTTGCTACATTGTCTTCAGCGTATGACAAACTCTCAATATTTCATCGTCATCCGCTGAAACATCCGTGATAAGTTCATCATCTCCGTTCCCCTCATCTTCTTCACATATTATATCCACAACAGAAGTAAATATCTTTTGATCTAAACGAATTAGAGAGTAGAGATGAATGAATATTTAAAGTGCACCAAGACTGAAATATCATCCTGTCTTGGTCAAATATGCTTGGCCTTTTCACTGAAAGCAAACATGTTTTTCTACTCAAAATTTTGCATTGTATGCACTGCACAAGTTGTTTAAAGTTTGTTAAACTGGTTGTCATTTCACCACAACAGAATCAATGTTTCCTGATTTGATGTAATAAACTAGTTTACAATGCAAAAATGATTGGAAAACAGGAATACAAAGTTGTCTGCCTCCTACAGCTTAGGCTCTGTCTATTCACTGGTAGTTTTTTTCCCAATATCATTACTTAACATAGCTTATGCATACCAAAAAAGTGAGGTTCCTTGATAAAAGAGTAATATGTAGTGGCTTAATACCACAAAAACTTGTGCAAAAACCGCACTTGTAGATAAGCCACACCCCAAATTTCAAGCATAATTTTGAGGAAAAAAACTAAAAACTTCAAAAAAACACTTGGGCAAAAAAGGTGTTGTTCGTTCGTGATAAACTTGTCAAAATCTAATGCTTATTTACGGAACGTCTTTAGTGCTATTTGTGACCCTATACCAGCCAGTTTACTCCCTCTGAAAGCAATTGTCTTGTATATAAGCCACACCCACGATTTTGAGCCCAATATTTTGGAAAAGATGTGGCTTATACATGGGTTTTTATGGTAAATTGAATTGGAAAACAGTCTCTTGAGCTTTAATGTGCACTTAAAATACTCTAAATGTTTTCAATATCAACATACATGGCATGTTGTGGCTTGCTGATACTTTAAACACCACTCAAAAATACACCATTAAAACATCTTATAATTAAATTAGAAAGTGAAGAACAAAATGAGCCTGATACATGTATTTCTTGGGCATCACCAAATAATTGATGAAGATGTTGCATACACAGTAGGGATTATAATTTTATCATTTGAAGACCCTGTTTTTTATCTGACTAGATTTCACACCTTTGACCGCGCAAAAGGTTGCCTGGTTCTCAACCATTTAACCCATTGACTCCCGAGGATTCTCCATTGACGAGTAAAATTGTCTGGCGTTTAACAGAGTAAAATATTAAGTCTGGCCGGTTTGGGTGTTTAAGGGTTAAGTTATTACAGACCAGTTAGCTGTTTTCCTGGGAAACAACCATAGGACTAGTTTCATATGCTAAACATCATTGTACTTGTAGTTAATGAAGCAACTTGCTCCATTTTGCATTGGCATTAGTTGTCTCAATATTTCAGATGATCTCTTAACCCTTTGACTTCCAAACCGGCCTAAACCAGCCAGACTTAGTATTTTACTCTGTCTAACGCCAGACGATTTTACTCGTCAATGGGCAACCCCTGGGAGCCAATAGGTTAATCAGAAAATTGTTTAATTAACACTTTGACACCCAAACCAGCCTGAACCGGCCAGACTTAGTATTTTACTCTGTCTAACGCCAGACGATTTTACTCATCAATGGGGAACCCCCGGGAATCAATGGGTCATATCAAAAGTTTCAATGTACGACTTTAATTTCTCGGATTCTTTGCCACGAATAACTAGAATGAATGACCATGAGGACACATTTTCCTGAAGGCTCAATGTTATACTTACTGACTGCTGCAGACATTTTCGTGTATCTTCTGGCAAGATTTTTGGATAAGTTATCTCTTGCTATTGTTCTCAGCCTGTAAACACAAAATTTAATAATAAATGTGAGCTGTTGTGTACTTACAAATAAAAACTGCTGCAAAACAGTTTCTTAAAACTAACTCGTTTAAATTCGTTTAAACAAATGTCAGAAACACTGCACCCCTGAACAATAATATGCTTCACACCACAGTACTTAAAAGACACTAACTTACTTGTATAGAAAAGCACTACCTCTTACAGAAAAAAACATCACTCAATATTTGCTTCACACCTGATCCGTGAATTATCCAAAATTCTCTATAGCACTGCCACAGACCGGAGTCCACTGTTCTGTAACAGTGCTTTTTCATATGCATACACACAAGTATTAAACAACAAACTGTCACTTACAATCCACAGTCTCTTAGAATGGTTCTTCCGACTAGGGAAGATATGCATCTTGCTAAACAAAGAAACAGCAGAAAAGCGATTACTGGAGAAATATGATCACATGTTGCATAATCGTTCTTCATGCATGTTGAAGAAAAAAGAAAAAAATATTGGCAGCCAGGGTGTCGAGTCTACTTACTTTGCGAAACACCATTTGTCGACATAGACGACCTCTGCAAGAAAATTTGAACTCAATGCTTAAGTAATTTGCTTTCTGAATGTTTCCAAGCTACCGATCCATCATACTAACCGAGATTTGAAGCGAAGTGCGGGCAACCGATCGGAAACAGCGTGCAGAGAGAGCCGCCATCTTTTAAATTTCCCAGTGAGCTTATAGCGCGTCTTATCCTCGTCGCCAGAATGAGATAAATCAATTAGACGGGTGGCTTGTACAGCGGTAATTTCAAAATGGCGGCTGCTGCTGCACGTTGTCTTCGATCAATCAATCGTTCTTCAACTTTAAATTTGAAGGTAAACAAAAGTTGATCTTCTTCTTGTGTGTATTTAATGTTAATTCTAATTCATATAGCTATATTTGATTTGCAGATATCCTCTTTTATCTTGAAGAATACCTCTCCAAGTAAGCTATATATCTTGTGCATGTTGCATAAGCTTTACAGACTCTTTCATTTACACTTTCGACGACGTCTTTAATCACGGTGATATACCATTCTCGAATTTCACAGTGCCTCACGCTTAAGGCAAATATTCTTATTTCGAAAGGATGGATTTGAGAAACTGGTATGCATTTTTAAATTAATGCTGCCTTCCATAGTTTTTGATTGAAGGAGAATTTGTCTGTAGGTACGTAAGTTAGAAGTCTTGGAACTAAGGAGGAAGCTCAGTGATTTCCTCATATTCACTAAAATCTAGCCTGAACCATTTTTCTCCTACTCAGAGTAAAAAATAATCATATAAAATTATTTTGATATTCAATGCAAATATTTTCCCTTGCAGGATCCGTAAACAATACCACATCATCATTGCTGAAGTCATTTCTCAGCACTGACAGTGGATTGTAAGTATTTCCACAAAGTGAAGAAATACATATATTTGAAGTGTGGACTATAAATGAAAGAGAGTAAGGATCCTTGCACTAATCTGGGCATGTGTTCAAATCCCATTGGAGCCACTTAAATTTTTCAGATGTCTATAGAGTGGTTTTCAATTGAGTGTTGAAAGTAATTAGCAAATTGCCTTGGTTTGCGATTAGTTCACTCATTGATTGGTTCAAAGTTCTCGCGCCACTGTTTCAACCAATCAGAAGTGATACCAAAACAAATCGTGACTCGCGCGTGTGCATTTTCCCGTGCTTTGTGTCGGCTACGTGTAATTACTTCGAGTTTTGATTGGTTTACCAGATTGTCTCCGTCCTTTCTGATTGGCTTAAGTAATTACTTTGGTTTTGGTTTTACGACACTCAGTTGAAAATCGCTCTAGGTCACGATAATAATAATAATAATAATAACGATAATAATAATAATAATAATAATAATAATAATAAAGATCTTACACTGTAATTTAAGCTTATGAATTTTGCTTTTTATTGTTATTTTTTTCTTATTTCTTATTTTTTTACTCCATGGTTCACAGGTTCTGATTTTACTTATCAATGAGGAACCCCTAGGAGTCAATGGGTTAATCACTCACTGAAAAACTCATTAACCCATTAATTTAAGCCTTTGATTCCTAAACCGGCCTAAACCGGCCATACTTAGTATTTTACTCTGTCTAACACAAGACGATTTTACTCGTCAATGGGAAACCCTCAGGAATCAATAGGCAATTACTGGTACTAAATTCTAACTTCAATTTTAGTTATTTAAATAGGACAGTGACCAACATGAAAGCTTCGGCTACTTTGTTCACTGAGCGCAAATTGTCATCAGTATTGGTTTATCTTATTAATAGTATTCTTTTTCAGTGAATTTATATTTAATAAATATGAGCATTAACTTTGTTGTTGTAAAAGTGCAGTTGACTCTTAAACCTAAGTGAACGCTTTGTGCAAAATTGTGTGCACATCTCATTGCTTGAAATCCTGGACACAATATTGTTGTTATTGATTCCCTGAGTCTTGTAAAGGAAACAATATTATTTTGATTAAATCTGAGGTATAATTCCCATATATTCCTGTAGTTGTAAACTTTGGGTGTTAGGAATATCACCCACCTCAGTCCTATCATTGCTATTTAAAAATCTCATATCTTTGTTTTCAGATTAAATGGGTCAAGATCTTCTGGAATATCCACGTATAAGAGAATAAATTTCAGCAAGAGATTTGCACCAATATCTTTTGCATGTGAGTTTGCAAGTCTATGATATTATTTCCTAATTTCTTTAATTTATTTGAGCAGGGTGTTTTGGGAGGCTGTGGATGAATGAGTTTAAGACCATTTTGCAGAATCTGGATATTAAACTTGAATGTCAAACTTAACTTATCTTCAAAATTGGAGGTGCAATTTAACCCATGGACCCCTTGGAGTGAGACTTAATAGATTTTACTTTGTCTAAAGCCGCAGCTACACGACTGATTTTTTTCAGATTTTGTCACATCGCCAGCATGCGATGAAAATCACATGTGTAGCCAGCCTTGAACTGGCGATACGACAGGTGAAAAAATCGCAAGAAAAAAGTCACCAGAGTTGAAACTTTCGCGACAAAATCACTGAGATAGTTGCCAGTGTAGCCACCCTGCAATTTTTTCCCCGTGCTTGCGACGAGACTAAGGAGTATTTAGCCAATGAAATTAAAGGAGGAATGTCTGTTTATAGTGCCCAAAATTTGTCACAAGTGTAGCCACCCTCATGCGCAGGTGACGTGACAAAATTTGAAAAAAATTGCATCACTGGCGCGAGCAAAAATCGCTCGTGCAGCTGTGGCTTAACAACAGATGATTAAATTCTCGTCAATGAGGGCGGTCCATGGCGGTCCATGGCGGTTCACGTGTCAATGGGTTAAACTGGCCACCAATATAACTTACCTAAACACTGAGGCAATAATACAACCTAAATCTATGAATAAAGGCAAGTCATAGAGCTAGTTTCATTCACAACATGTTTTTGCCATTGACAGGTAAGGTAGCCCAGACCTGTCCTCTTTCCGTTGATGCCGGAGGTGAACTGAGTGATGCTTTGGACGGTAACCTTGGAGATGATGATGGTGATACTTGGTCTCAGAATGAGGATGAACCTTATTTAGGAGATACCTGACAGAGATTAGTGCTCATGAATCCTAACACAGAATGCTGTCCACCAATGGCCTCAAGACATCTTTTTATTTCCTTGATTACATAAAAAAAGGACAATGAACGTGGTTTTAATTTAATATGTAAACATTGTTTGTGCCATCAAGCAAAAGGCTTGGGAATTTATTAGGTGCAACACGTCACCTTTGGTTTTATCCTTATCAGCCTTAAAATAAACATTTTTACAGAAATACTGCATGTTTTTGTTTTATTTTTTCTTATTATAAACTTATACAAGATTGGGTGTCTATCACAATGCATTAGCTACTAGAATAGAAATGTAAGTGGCTGTGTCAATATTATTGACTCCTGTAGAAAAAAAGAAAAAAGAAAAGAAGTGTGTACCACTCCCTCAAACTTTGTCTAGATTGTTAAAGTCTTTTTTGGAGCGATTATAGAATTCAGGGCCATCACAGGGCAATCCATATGCAAATTGTCGGAAGCTTTTGAAGAACGAAACACATAACAATAAGCACTTTTGTTATTCATTGATATGGAAGTAAGTGGCCCTGCATTCTATAATTTAGCCGCTTTTTCTACCCAACGACAACAGGTACTGAAAATATTTCATCATTGAACTTTAATATTCTACCTCATTTTTCAACGGGATATTGCAATCCTTTGTTTTCTAGAATTACATTTACCCCAACTTTTCAAATAAATAAATTTAATATTATTGTCTTCCGGTATTTCAGTTTCAGTTGTGTCTTCTGATAATGTGTTTATGCCAAAAATTATTGAAACCGAATGGTATAGATATATATATATCTTTCCCCATATGTGCAAATATCGGACAGTGGTCGAGAAGACCTTGAAGGCCGGGAGAATAGGAACTAGTAGACTTTCAAAATGGCGGCTGAAGGGATAGCGTTTGACGAAGAACTGCTTTTTACAGAATTCGAAGTGGAGAAAGCGAAAACAGTGCCTCTGAAGGGTAAGAACAACTGCAATGAGAATAGTTCTTCAAAATGTTTGATGGAAGAGAACTTGCGACTGAAGAAATCCCTTAAAACATTGATAACTATTTTGAAATGTGGTCGGTCTTCAAATGGAGGTTCAAGTCCTACGCCGGAAGACTGTTCTCCGCTCTTTCAGGTTACGTATTTCGATAATAGCACGTCTATAAGAACCAAAGAAAAGGTAGAGGAATTTGTTCAATCTATGCTCAGTAATTCTGCCGGAGATAATGAGGGGAGAGAATCATTTGGAAGCGAAAATGTTCAACCTTCTGTCTTCGAGCTGAATTATGAGCTGGACAAGCTTGGCACTCATAGTGGGGATGACAGCATAGCATTACCCATTATTAGCTCTGTTCAGTATTACGAAGAGTACTGCATAGACTGCTGTGGATTTCCTCTGGTTGATCAGAATCCAAGGATAACTGATGGATGGAATATTCCAACATATGAACAAGTTTACTTCAACGTTGTGCCTTTTAACCAAGAAACGCCCAGGGTGAAGATCAAGCCGAGTCGAACATGTTTCAACTGTGGAAATTGTGGTCATAACGTTCAAGATTGCCCTGAGCCGCAGGATCTGGCAAAAATCAATGCAAACAGAAGAGATTTCCGGGGTAAATTTGTCTCTCCAGTGAGTCTGAAACATAGATATCATGGTGAAGAATCGGCTGAGAAGCGGTTTGGTGGCTTCAAAGCAGGGGTGATAAGTGATAACCTGAAAGAGGCACTTGGGCTTAGCAAGGAAGATCTTCCTCTTTACATTTACAGGATGCGATATCATGGTTATCCTCCTGGGTATTTACCGCGTGCAATGAAACCAAGCTTGAATCTTTATGATGGGGACGGTAACATTGACAATTATGTTGTTGAAGAGGAGAGTGGAGTTGGTGATAATATCTGCCGCTCTTTTATCGAGTATCCTGGATTTAATGTTCCCCCTCCAGAAGGTGAGTTTATTGTAAGTGCAAAAACTCCTTGAAGTTCAATAACAATCAAGTATTTTCTGATGATCTGGTCACTGTCTGCTCATCCAAAAACAAGCATAATGAAGTTGAAACGTTGTGAGCTACATCACCATATCATGAGACAAATAACAATACTTGATTATAATTAATTCACTTGACAACAACAATTAAAGTGCTACTATGATAAAAAAAAATCATTTCCCTTACTTTTTTTCTTTTAAAAGTTTGGTTGCTTAACACCTGTCTGGCAAGATTTTGAGGTTTGATTTTTATCCAATTTAAGCTGTTTGCTTTTGGTGTAAGTTTTGGATGTCATGGTCCGCCATTACTCACATTCAAAACTGACCGATTGGACCTCAGAGGGTTGAATCTAGCGAAAAGTGATCTCATTGGCATGTACTCACTGGCTTTAGCATGTAAATTTAGCTTATTATGATTATATACAAAACACAAGTTGACAAAAGTCTGAAAGCCCGAAACTTCTGTGCTGCATAATTAATTTAGAAGCGTACACACGTATTGCATTCTTAAACTAGCGAGTCTTTGACATCATATTTTTCTCCTTGATCCAGCTCTTTGAAGAGTTTAAACTTAGTAGTGGTGGACCATTAAAGAGGAAAATTCCTGTTAAATAAACAGGTGTCTTTTTTTTTTAATCAAGGCTTAAAATGTGGTCAAACTAACTTAGGACTTTAACAACTTCAACCTCTTTGATTTTGTGGGTGGAAAGGTAGCAAATTCACTTTTCTTCTCATCCATGCTCCAGATTACTCCAAGAAGTTGCAGTAACAGTATTTGTTGGTTAGGGAAGGATGTTTAATACTGGTACATGTAGTTTACTGGCACCCAAAGAACAAGATATTATTAATTAAAGTCTACATTTATTTACAATGTATAGCATTAAAATGATGCCTGTAAGTCACAAAAGCTATAAGCATGTGGTCAAAACATTTCTGTTCTCACTCGTGGTTAAGGGTTCATCAGTGATTACAGAGCTTTAGTCACGCATTGCTTGCTGTCTCCAGGTCTTTCAGGGTTGGACATAGATGATATTACATGGCTGTGCGGAGATACAAAATTTCTCTTTGTCTTTGATTGTTGAAAAATATTTCACGAGTGATCGCAGCGAACAAGTGAAATATTTTTCAACACGAGAAAAGAAATTTTGTATCTCCAAGCGGCCATATACAGTAATATTCTATTTATTACATAAACACCAATGAAATACTAAATCATTTCACAAAAGACATCGAAAGGCCCGATTTTATATGAAACCATAGCAACAGTGATCTTTTCACATGTGAAGATATCAAGTTTTCGCATGAAAGCTCACTTGGTATTTCATTGGTGTTTATGTAATAAAAAAAATAATTACTTTTGAGGGAACATAGCAACCTATTTGGCATAAAATGACTATACTGCACTGCAAGAAGACCAAAGCTAAATTGCACTCAAAATCATGTGATTGCCTACACTTATTTCACATTTTCTTACTTATTGTTTAAATAGGTGTGAGAGACAATTTTTCCAAGTTAGGAATGTTGCCAATGCAGGCTCATCAGCGCATAGAGAACTTGGCAGATCTTTTCCAACAGAACAAAGCCTTGTCTGGCAATACTGCAGCCAGCCACAGCAACAGGAAAAGAAAGATACCAGAGATGGACAGAGTCGAACTGGACATGGATGTCGATGAAGATGGTAAGGTTCCACTGAGTTTGTTAGTTCTTTAATCGTTTCTATGTAGGCGTGTTTTGTTCAGGTACTTTGGTGGTCCCCTCAGATCAAAAAGAAACATTTGATTTGGGTTGATCTGCTTTATCCCTTTGCTTTCTAACAATGAGTCATAATCATAGCCATAGTCATAGTTTGTTTACCGATGAGGAGCTTATTAGAGTTGTTCCTCGTTGAAACGTTCCTGTGCAACCATGAACAGAGGACAGACCACAACACCGGCAACTCCATAACCTACTCTTTGTGAAAAGTGTGTGGGTTCTTTTATGTCCCACAGGGTTATGAACATTGAAGGGTTGTGAGACATGGCCTATGGTATATTGTCCTTAATCTAGAAGACTAGAGAGTGTAATGGCTGCATTTTCTCCTCAGTTATTTAAAGACCTGCGTGTTGGTCCGGCCGGAGTCGAACTCACAACCTCCTGCGCGGCAGCCCGGTGCTCAACCAACTGAGCCACCGGTGAAGTGATTTTACTTTGTGTAATGCCAGACAATTCCCTCCCTGCCCTTAGTGGCAAAGAGGTTAACAACAGTTATATCTACGACCACCCAAAGGCAATGCCCCCTTCAATTTGATTTGGTTTGATTTAATTTTCACTTTCCCTACTAATTATAGCACTTGTCATTTGCTTCATAACCTCGAGCCTTAAAAAGTTATGCTCATTAAATGCAGCATTTTTACTATCCTGCTAGGACTACTGGTACATGAAAAAACAAATTCTGCTGAATTTGCTTTCATGCAAAAACGCTTTTAAAGGGAACCTCCACTTCAACACAAAAATGGCTTTAAATCACAGGAAATTACCGTTACAGTCAAGTCACTCTAAAGTATTTTCAAAGACAGTGTTTGTGTCCGAAACGAATAAGTTTTAGAATCGCCTATTTTTGTTTTGAAATTTCGCGGGCGCCGCCATCTTGAATAATTGTGACGTGTTACGGCTGCCCTCTTGTTATTAGACAAAAGCTCTTTGTGTCAGAACAATAGAGCAACCGTAACACGTCACAATTATTCAAGATGGCTGCGCCCGTGAAATTTGAAAGTGAAAATAAGCGATTTTAAAAATTACTTTTCTTGATACAAACATTGTTTTAAAAACAAATTTCGAACAAATTTGTTTGTAAACATAATTTCCTTCGGTTTAAACTTATTCTGTAGTAAGACTGGAGGTTCTCTTTATATAAGGCCAATAAATTGAACTGCCTCAATGCATTTGAAAATACGTGCGTACAAACTGTGATTGCTTTTGGTCTTGTCCCCCGATTGGTTGAAAAAATATGTGGAGATTATTAGCTAGACGCTCAGCGGAGCAATGGAATTGTACGCAGTTGACGCTCATTCGAAAATCGTCCTGATATACTGGTTGTCTTTTTTTGAAGGTACAAAGGATGCTATATTAGAGGTTAGATCCGCAAATGTGAAGAGACAAAAATATGATTTGGAGAGTAGCAGCGCAGACGACAATGACAACGGCTACTCTCCATTGCATCCTGGGCTTCAGTGTGGATTGCAAGAGCAAGAACTTCTCAAGCGTTTCCGACAGCACAGTGAGAATAGCTCAATAAATTATCTTCATCCGCAGAACAAAATCAAGAGGAAAAGGAGCTTAGAAGAAGGAGAAGTGATCTCGGATGAAGAAGGCGAAGATGTCGAAGAGGAAAACGATGCTGATGATGATTATCCTGAAACCCTACTTGGTTGGTGGCTAAAGGAGCCATTAGTTGCTGTTTCCACGATGCAGCCAAAGCTTTCACCTCCTCCAAAGCCCTCTGTTCAGCTCCCTCTTGAAGCGCTTTCAAGATTCTACACCAACAGCACTGTGTTACAGAAGATGAGTTTCGAAGACAGGGTTATGTGGCTGGATCCCATTTATGGGAATCTTCAACCGGTGTCTGGACGATATGATCGACTGAGGAAACTGTTAGGGAAGAGGAATGCCAGTAAATAGTTATTTTTTAATAATTATACGGGACAGACGCCGCAGCTACTTCAGTGTCAGCATTCATTTTTTTAATTGCATTTTCGATGGAGCCTTTTTTTCCCAAGAGGCGCATCGCGATAGACAAAAAAAACTGTCAATCGCGAGTGACCGTGAACTGCGCATTACACCTGAGGGGAGCCAATCTCATTCCTCGGGCCTTTCCTCTCCCCACCCAAGAGGGAGCAACCTCGCTCCCTGTAGTGTGGGTAGAGGAAAGAACTTGGCGAAATGACTTTGCGCTCGTACTTTCGTGCGTGACACGCGGCCCCAGTTCCTCGCTTCAGCTCTGCCCTGCTGGCCGAAAAGACCAAAAAAAGTTAGCGTCTGTTCTGTAGGCTAGGAAGGATGAACAATATTGTACGTTTTTTGACAAGTT
>OX421455.1:34707675-34712675 GCA_949126865.1 Montipora capitata | reverse complement strand
ATGAAGTCGCGCGCTTTTTCTTCATTTTTTCGCGCGCCGATTTTCGCGCTGCGCCCCAACTAACTGAACGCCTGGAAGAGGCTATATTTCAATTTTCTGCACTCTGTTTGGGATTAAGTAGTGGAGACAAGTTCGATCAGTTGAAAGAAGAGATTAACCAATTACAGATGTTGCAAACAACCTTGTTTTATCTGTCTTCATTATCATGAAAATGGTTTCTGTACAGTTTATTCACGAAGGTAATTTGAAAAGCGAAAACTTCAGCTCTTTTTAAACGCAACAAGAATCAAAACAGAAATCTTTGATTTGCAGCCACTTCGTGAGTGTGGCATCCACGTGCAGACCATCATATCCGCACGCTTTTCTGCTAACGCACGCTTCTTTCGTCTGTGATTGACAAGTCCGAATTGAAGCAGGCCAGCAAAAAGATTTCCGTAAACAGCACATCACTTTAGTAAAGAAAGTTAGCCAGGGTTTTTTTTAGTACAACGATTGCACTTGCTCTGAAAAATCGACAATGAGAGTGCACTCTTTTAATGTTTTGTGCTAAGATTGCAACCCTAGGAAAATAAAACTGTCGCGAATTAATTCTTATTATTGGCGACTCCTTCTGGTCGGCTTTGAAAAGGATACGGGTAGATGATACGTCGGTTTGTTTGTAAAATAAGCAATATCGGAAATGAATCTTATATCGAAATTTTAGTTTTACCGACATTTAAAATCCAGGTAGTCGCAAAGTCTAGCTTTAAAAGGGGCGGACGGAAATGAGGCGAGAAATGACAGATATTGGGCGAGAATCAAAGTTATCCGTTTTATCATCGTTTTATCGTGCTTGCGAACAGAAAAAACGATGACTAATTTCAAAGCTCTTCCGTGCTTTTCATGTCATCTCCACGGCCATTAATATAGACGAGAGAATTTCAGCGCGTTGATTGGCTGAGAGCACGTCAATTAATCCCAATTTACAGCAGAAGTATTTTGTTTAAGAGGCTTTTACTTTACAGATTAACTTGGCAGAGATAACTTGCGATTTTCGAATATGAAAATGAGTATTTTATCGTAGACATATCTCTTAATTTGAGAGACAAATAATTCGTGAACTTTCTCACTCGCTGTGGTTATATGCAAATGATCGCTGTGGATTGACAGGTGAAGAGCTTTCAATTTCTTTCCATATACGTTTTCTTATTTGCAAGCTTTTACATCAAAATTGTTTCTCTTCCACCAGTCTTAATTTAAGTTCTTTACCACTTCATACATTCGACATTTATATGGTGCCGACACTAATTTGTTCATAAAGGCTCATTGGTTTTCATGTTAATCCTGGCTACAGTTAAAAATTCATTACTCATAGCATTTCTTTGTTTTCGCTCTTTATATTTCACTTAATATTCTTTTAAAATAGATAAAAGCCTACCTTTCTCAGGGATTTTTAAGTCGCTTCAAGAACTTTCGCCGCTAAATAACCTTTAATACACAGCCTTGACAGCGACCAATTAATCGCTTCAAACAAGGATTTAATATGATTTACAACTAAATATTAATCTTCAAATTTTCCGTAATTACAGGGATGCTTTGTTCTAAATAATCTTTCTTTTAAACTTCGCTTTCGTGCTAGTCTCAAAGAATGCAAATTCTTGCCCAAAAACTGACCGAAAGCACGGAATTTCGAAACTTTCGCATCGCTTTAAGTATGGGTCAAAAACCTGTCGCGCGCCAGGTTCCTCAACCATAAATCAAAATTTGATCTTTGATTCTCCGTGAACCAGTTGCTGGCGTAACTTGTGGCCAGAAGCATATGGACATCTTGCGAATAACCCGCGTAACTGTGATAATAATCATAACAGCGTTTTATGGCATTAAAAATGCGGTTTCGATCGATGTAGTAAGGTTTGGTCAACAGATTCCGAGTGACCAGACTCGCAAGTTGGGCGATACTTGCTGGGGAGTATCCGTAGCTGTAATCTGGATCCCAATCGGCGTCAAAGTCGCTTTCCTCGTACAGTCTCATTTCCAGCTGAAATTGCAGTTCTCGAAGTTCCGACTTAACCCGTCTGACATCACCCTCGGAATCCATCAAAGCCTTTTTGGTTTTATTCAAGTCCACTTCAAGTACTGCAATCTGTTTAGTAAGACCGTCAATAGTCGGTTCCTCTCTTCGTTTGTGTTTCGCAACCAAGTCCTTTATCACTTCACAGTTTTCGTGGTGATCTGGAAGTTCACAACGTCTGACGCTTCTTCCACAAGCGCCGCATTGAATCAAGGCGAATTCGCACACTTGTAAATGAGTCGTAAGTTTGTCGAGCTTCAAAACCATTTTACAACCGTTCTCATTATTGTCGCAGTACACCGCTAAACCATCTATCATTCCCCTGAGAGCCAATACTGGAATTACATCCCTCTCTGAGACTCCCGATCTACAAGACGGGCAAGAATTTGTGTTAGGGCGATCGAGCCAAGTGTGCAAGCATTCATTGCAAAACGAATGGCCGCAAGGTGTAATAACAGCTTCTTCTAGGACCCCTGCACAAATACTGCACAATAAATTTGGGTCCACGTGTGTTACAAAGCGATTCAGTCCATAGCCCATCCTTGATCCTGTCGACTTACTCAACACTGGTTTACTTCCAACAGCGAAAAGCGACAAAATCGTCTGAGTTTTTCAGTAAATTCTGCTGACTTAGACCAACGCGACGGTTACTTTATTGCGTGTTCATCAGCTGCAAAATTATGTTTTTAAAATACTGAACACGTCACTTTTGATCAACGAACAAAAGAACGCGCGTGATTTGCATAACGTGACACGCTCGCGCGTGTTTCTTCAAATCTCCCGCCGAAAGAAAAACCTCAAAAAGTGTAAAACCTTAAAATGTGGTATGCCTTTAAAGTACAAGGATCCAACAGTTATGTAACTGTACTGTTTAACTGTTCAGGATCATGCATAACGAATTTAAAAATTGTTTTTATTCAACAGGTAATTTGCATCTTCTATAGTTTTTTTGTTTCGGTCTCCTGGCCATTATAAAACCTGTTGTTTCGTATTTTTAAACCCCCCGAAGAAGCCTAATTGTGATATTGTTACCATAAGCCTTTCTACAGGATAAAGAATCCCGGTTGTTGGTTGGAAAGGATATTGTAAACTTGGTGTCTGTTTTCAAGGATACTGAAAGCGGAGAACGGACACAAAAGATCGCCACGCTTATTTTTGACAATACGAAACTGAAATGACATCCATAGAAAGAAGTTTATTTTCTCCACCTGTTGAACTCTTTGTTTTGATAAAACTTGTATGCGATCATTCTCTGACGAGATTTTTTTTATTATTGAGGACAAAATCGGGGTCCTATACAAACTATAATATTCGCACAAAATTCAAACAATTTTTGCAAAAACAAAGTTATAAACAATGATTCTTTTGTTCTTAGTTTTAAGTTATATGTAATGAGTATATTGACAAGTGCAAGGTGAAAGAAATTTTTCTCGCTTGATAGATTTTCAAATTAATGAATGTACGTAACGTAAATGGAACATTTGTACTGTTTTAAAAAAACAGATATCTAGCTACATTTTAGCAGTCACTGTGATGTGGGCATGACAATCTCGATCCTTGTAAATTGTTTTGTTTGCGGTTAACAAGAAATAACAGTTCCGCACTACCAAAGTTTCTAACGACTAGAAAATACGTTTCTTTCCTCAGTGGTTAAATTCACGGTATCCTTAATTAATTGCTGCAGTAAATATTTAAAATGACTTGAAATTTTTATCTCAAACCAGTAATTATATTTGGTACCAAGAATGAAAAAGGTTTCCCCTGGCAGCAAGAACAAAGTTTCTCAACTTATCCTTTCGGTCTGTACTACTTGTCTCAAATTCAAAATAACATATGAAGCACTACAGCGTCAAGTTAAATAAAAGTAATATAAACAGAGGTTACTGTTTTAATCTGAAAGAACATTAATTATTTTCGTTTTTCAACAAACGTTTGTCTATCAACCAAACACTACTTTTGTATTGATCTGTGACGTGATTTGCATAATTGATCGGATGTTTTACTCTCGTTGCAGTATCTTAGTGCAGTATCTTAATTTGCCTCTGAATTTAATTTCCAAATTTTCAATAGCATACGAGCCTTGCAGTTATACGTGTAGTAACAACAAATTCTTTTTCCTTACTCACATTGCCCGTTACAAAACATTAGCATTTTTTACAAATGTCGAAAAAAGATAACATTTTTTACGCCCTCAGTACATCCGTTTATGAAATTCATGTATTGTAACAGCAGCAATAAAACAATGATAATTCAAGATAAAGGCCGAGCAACTTATGTAAAAAAAAGGAAGAATCCTGGCTTGAAACATAACATTTTTTTGTTACTTTATAATGGCTCTAAACTTTTCATGCTAAGCTATTCGCATGGGTTTCTGTGCGCTGCTTAGTAATCTCGCTTCCAGACGTGTCCTCTTTGTAATTACGGCGGCCAATCACAGCAGCGCAGAATGATCAAATGAGCCAATCATAACTAAAAGGCTAAGCGCGGGACAAAAATTGCAAACAAGTTACAATAATTGAATTTGATTGGTTGAAAAAGTGGGGCGAGATTCTCAGCAAACATGCTGGTGCGAAACGAAAACATCTGCGACAATCGCTCAGAATCGAACAATTATCAAATCAATTATGCACAATACGATTAATTTGGCCTGGATTATTGAAACAGTCATTGCGTCACAAAGGTGACTTTGATCGCTCATTAATTAGAGGCTGAAGATCTTCCTCATGGATCATGGACAGAATTAAATCACTGTCCTTATGCGCCGCAGTAGTCGCAAAACTACGAAGTAGTGTCTCATTTCAACCTGTCAATGAAATCCTAGATCAGAACAACATATTCACGGCTTTGCTGTACAAGCTAGAGGTCGCAACGAATGTCAAGAGACAAACAATTTTTCTGGGCGGACTCTGTTTCATTCTATTCTACCTGTCAGTTGGTTACGCTGCAAATT
>OX421455.1:34692675-34700175 GCA_949126865.1 Montipora capitata | reverse complement strand
TAGGGAAGACAAGGATAGCTTTTGTGACCACCCATTATTTCATGGCTTAAAAGTTGCCATAAAAAAGGTATGTATGGATTATGAAATTTAGGATGTTGATCTTTTCAATACATGTACAGCTGTACGTGTACATTTCATGGCAACATGCCCACCAACCTGACAACAAAAGTAATATGTTATTTTAGTTGTTTGTTTTGTATTCTTGCAGACTTGTCAGCTTACAGTACCGTACTTCCTTGAATAATAGCCGTCCCTCGATTAATCGCCTCCCTCGAATAATCGCCCCCCTTTGACCGAAATATTTAAAATAATCGCCCTCCCCTCTGATCCAGTTAAAGTCATCAGCGATGGTTTAGGCTCTGACGCCGAAGATATTGACATTGAACATTGATTAATGTAATCAATGAAACAGATTCAAAACACTAAAAAGCTCATGTTCAGTTTATATCTGATGTGATTATTTTTTTGATTTAATGGTATAATAAAACAAAATATTTAAGGCATAACCTTCTGTGAGAAATATTTGAAATAACCGCCTCCCTCGAATAATTGCCTTTTGGTGCAAAAAAAGAAATAATCGCCCCGGCTATTATTCCTGGAAATACGGTGTGTGATTGAGCACTGGAGTGGGGCGCAAGAGAGCATGACATCAATTTGTTTTTTACAATAACAAAAAGGCTGAGGGGTCAAAATTAAGTCAAAACACGAGAAGAACGCGAGAAACTTCAATCTGACGCGAGCAAAATCGCGTCATCCTCGCATAAATTCTAAATTTACATGTCTGTCCGCTTATTGACAATAAAAATTAGCCAATGATTGCGCGAGATTGTTTTCAGTCATTGTAAAAACAGAGTTTGACTGGAACGTAAAATGGGGATTTCATTGAAAAAAGTGTCTGTTAGTTTGCGGCCATTTTGAGAAAGAATTTATAATCACCTCAAGTGTAGCCAAGCATCGTAGAGTATTTTCAATAATCACCTATGTAATTATACTAACATTATTATAATATTGATTGTCATGCTATTGACCTCAGGGAGTAGTGTAAATGTATTTTATCAAAAAGTCTGTTCTCAATTCCTTAAGTGCCATTGGTAAGTCACTAAAATTGACCTTTAATATGAATAAAATAAAACTTCACTCAGTGGATACAAGTCTTGGTTTGCATCCACGTGATGAGACGGCCACGCTAGCGTACAAACAATAGAAAATAGCCCCACAAATTTTGCATAATAATACTAAATATAGTCAAATAATTCCCAAAAGACATTTTACTGCATTGTTCTGTACACTAACATGGCTGTCGTGATGTTAGATGCAGACCATCAATATGTGATACAATATTATTTTAGAGAAAGAACGCCAAACTCTTAAATTTATGTAATGATAACATTTGGTTCTGTGATGGAATAGAAAAAAATGTCAAAAAACGTTTGATCATACATGTAAACTTAAAAACCTGTTGTTTATACTTTCGTATGACAGAATCAGTTTTGTTACTAACTTGATTCTCACTTATGTATAGGGAACACATATTAAATTAAATGATACTTATCGGTTTAACAAATTGAACTACTTAGCACATTTTCGAATTTCCTGTAATATTTTGTTTCTTGTTGTGCTTGTTTACAAGGACTCTATAGAGCCATCGAAGAGGGCAAAAACCAAGGCAGGTAAAGTGGATAGAAGTGAGAAAAGAAATAGTGGTAGTTGTCACATCTCTGACGATTATATTGAGTGACTTAAAAGGAATGTATGACTGTAATTTTTGGGCCAAATGAGACTTTGTTAAGAGACATAAGCAAATTTGTTTGGTGATTATGTCTGTTATTATTAGCTTAAAAATAATCAGTGCAGAGAATGGATGTTTTATGAGTCAAGTGAGTCAATGAGACTCAGTCAATACAGCAATAATTTATTGATTAAGCCTAAGCCCTAGTTTCAGTGATTAAGCCTAGTAAGCACTCTCTGAAATTATAGCTTTCATTTTATGGGTTAGGGTAACTGCACTAACTCATTGACTCATTGACTCATAAATACTTGATACTCATCAGTGCAAGGTTTTAAAATCAATATCTAACCAAGATTGGAATGCATCACTCAAGTGAATCATGCTTTTCCTACTTTCTGATTGGTTAATTTGGAGGAGATTAGCCAGACATACTATAATTTGAACCTCCATGCAGCAAAAGAGAAACAAAATTACTTCCTGCTGTGCATTTTATCCATCTGCCTCCACTTTGGTGAATGATCTTGTCAAATATTGATGCAGAACTTCTTTCTGATAACTTTTTGACACTCCGAATACTGAATACTGACATTTGTGTTCAATGATGACATACTATTTGTTTAGAGAGAGAGGAAAAAAGCAGAAGGGAAATAATTTATGATGTTCAGCATTCAGAATTACTGGGCTACATGATCAAACTTTTGGTGCCTCAACAAGTAAGTTGTTCAATAACTTTGTCAAAACAAAGAAGTTTAATTAAATGAAGAACTTACGTTTACAGGACAGGTTAAGGGTTTTTCCTTGTTCTTGGATTCAAAATCTTTCTTACTCTCTATTTTTCCCAGAAAGAGTCTATGGCTGTTGGGTATACAACTCTTCGAGTATTGACATCCTTGGCAAGAAATTGTGAGAAGAAGTACTGCACAAGGTTTGTTAGTTGGCACACTGTGTTGCATCAACTTGTTGCATTTTTTGGTACGATGAAAACTGATAGATGTTTCTGTGGAATTTTGTGGATTACCTAGTATCATTCTGTTTAACTGCAATAATTTACTTTGAATACCGGATGGTTCTTTGTGTGAACGTCAAATGATGGCATGTGCTTTTCTTTGTCAAATATAAAAATAATTTGACTAGTAAATGGTATATCAACAAAAAGCTGTTGCAAGTCAAATGGAATGAATAAAGCCAATATTATGAAAAAGGGCAAAACTGACAATTAGAATATTAAGTGCAGTTGAAACTAAACTATTATCTTTGAATTTTACAACAGACTGCTGCCACTTTTGTCGGACAATGTGTTATCTGATTTTCTGTCAAGAGACTGGTGTTTAACTTCGTTGTCCTTGGCCACAGCACTGCTTACGTGTCTGATAAGACACCGTGAATTTGTGGAAAGACTCTGCTCTCAATCAGGTAATTTGCGAGAGTCATAGAGTTATCTTAATATCTTATCTGTTTACTGTTATCATATTTTATTACCAGGTATTATTATCATTATCATCATCATCATCATCATCATCATCATCATCATCATCATCGTCATCGTCATCGTCATCGTATAAGGAGAGTGTTCATGATTGCTTAATACACTTACAGCACTGTACAAGAGATTTTGCGTGTTGGAAGGGAAAGCTGTGTCTCCATTTGATGGTATCCTCTCTTGTTTACATGTAACTCATTTCCCCCATTGACGAGTAAAATCATCTGGCGTTACACAGAGTAAAATCTATTAAGACTCACTCTCATTGGTCAATTGGTTAAGTTAATATTATTATAATAGCCCACAATTCCCCGGTCTAATTACCGGTAGTATATTAATTTCCAAATGCCAGCTTAACCTGCAGTTTAATGCAGAAATCATAATTACCCTACCACATGTATTTGCATAATGTTAACAATCCTGGTTGTAAGTGGTTTGGTGTCCTCAGGCCCGTTTCTCGAAAGTCCTAGAACTTTACAGGTCATTTTTGAGTGTCACAGTTCCCTTTGGATCTCAAGAACAGAGATGATTTAAGTCGTCAAACTTCACAGTCATTTTTCTCTTTGTTACGTTGAGAACATGTTAAAAGATCGGCTTTCCAAAACAAGCTCTTAGCAGTTTCACAAATGGCTTTTCGGGACTTTCGAGAAATGGGCCCCTGCAGTCACTCCCAGAATTAATAGATGGCAGTCAAAAAAATAGTCTTTTGTCTTTGTGCTAATTAGACCCACTAGCCTTGTTAGCACAGACAAAATGCAACCAAAATGTTACTTTAGAACGAGGCTAGTTGATCTGATTAGCACATAAACAAAAGAAGAATAATGTATTGGCCGCCATTTATGCATTCGGTCTATGCTACATGTACATGTATTATAACTATTCTAGCTAATGCTTAGTGGAAAAGCTAATACTTTTGTATTAAAAAAAAAGCATCTGTTGTGCTTCATTACTGGTGAACAAAGGTAGCGTGACAAGGATTTGGGAAATTTTAACTTCTGGCATAAAAGTTATTATTCTTTGTTCCCAAACTCAGTCACAAATTAGCTGCAATTTTATCTTCCAGTCATTCACTAAGCAGAAGGGAGGTAGTACTAATATAAGATTTCATATTTTTTAATTTTGTTTCACTTAAATGTCATGTGTACAGTATATGTTCAATAATACATGTATATATTGGGAAAAAAGAGTTCATTTTAGTGTAAACTGAATATACCTCTTTACAGTTGTGTGCTTAGTTACCTCAGGTCTTTAAATGAAAGTGAGGCTGGTGTTTACCTCCCTCCTTTTAATTATGTTGTTGTCATGGTAATTAGCAAGAATTTACATATGAAAATCAGTGAGGTTTCTATCAAAACAGGGTTAACTGCAGCCTCACTTTCATTCATAGGCCAGGTAACTAAGCACACAACTGTAAAATGGACTATTGAAACATTAATTTTTCTTGCTCTGTAACAGATGATTGCATCTTACTAAAGATTTACCAGGGATGGCTTTTCAGACCTGATGTTCCTGTTATTCATTACCAAGATGTACATTTACAGGTACTCATGGTAATCAACATGTAATTTCTCTCTGATCTTTTAGTGACTTCACTGATCTTGCAAGTCTGGAGAATTTAACAAATGGAACGTGCAGAGAGAGAAAATAATTTAAACTTCTTTTTCACTGAAATATCTTATTGTTATAGTAGGATTTCCTCAGGATAATGGTAGAGAGAATTCACATATTGATAATGATAGCCTAACTATGAGGGCCTAACCTCTTTGAATGTTTTATTTCTGGGTCTGCCCAGATTCTTTCTGGTAAAAGTGAAAGGGTTTTCACTAAGGTGTAGGCGGAGAATGGACAACGCTCCCCGAAAAGTTCCTTTCAAGGGCTGAAGGCACAAGCCTTTAGTGGGGTCTTGGGGCATCCTTTCCTGGAAAATGTTTGAAATTTGGGCCTCTTAGAATGCATTTCCTGCGTCCTGGAGCACAAATTAGGGTATTTGAACAGCGCACTACTATCAATAAATTTTGGCTTTTTTAATTCAGAGAGAGTACTCTAAAATACTCTAAGCCGTTTCTTGTGGAAATTCAGTTGACGGCAAGACATATTTTGAGTTCTGAACAGATGCTAAAATAGCGTGACATAGCCCCTTTAAGGCTGTGTTGCATTCTATACAGCTGTGTGAAATATATTTTATCTGTCATGACCGAAAATGTCACCTTGTAACGCTTCAATTGTAGTTAGCAAATCAGGCAACGTACATCACCTGCTGGATTGCTGAACTGCTGCCTCAAAAACGTGTGTGCTCGGTCTTTGATCGCCTCCTCTGACAAGGACAGGGAAACAGAAATTGCCGCCGACAGTACTCAGAATTTGGGCGTCTCTTTTGTTTTTCATGAACAAAACTTTGCCGACCCAAAGCTCATGTTCAGTGCGAGTGTTTCTCATGTTATTCGTAAAAGTTACAGTAGCTGGCGAGTTCACGTGCAATAGCTGGCGAATTTCACTGGCTGTTGTTGAAAACCCTGAGTGAGATGCAGCATAGATATTGGAGCCATGACATACAGTTATCTATGCTGTAGGTTCCAATATCAGGTTTCTTTGAGGTACTGTTTGGCTTACTTTGTGTTAACTATGTTTTCTCTTTAGATTGTTGGTTTTGTCAATACCCTCCTTTCTCACAGCGACTCTGCCACATTGCTGTTTCCTTTGGAAAGTGAATGCCAATGCAGTCTCGAAGTAATTATCAAAATTTCAAAAATTATGTCCCCTTAACCCATTCACTCCAAGTAGTGAGACTTTAGATTTTACTTTGTCTCATGCCACACAATTTTACTCGTCAGTGAGGACAGTTTAGGAGCCAATGGGGTAAAGGGCCACTGTGACCAAAAAATCGATTCTTATTTTTCTTTGGATTTAAGACTAGGTTAACTAAACACTAAGTGACCAAAGTTGGAAGGCTTGATTTAAAAAAGGCTCCTGTTTATTTTAACGGGGATTTTTCCCATTTAATGGCCCGCCATTAGTAACTTTAAGTTCTTTAGAGAGCTGGATCGAGGAGAAAATGACCTCAAAGGCTCACTGGTTTAAGAATGCAATGCGTGTGTACGCCGCAGAATTAACCCATTGACTCTCAGGGGTTCCCCATTGACAAGTAAAATCGTCTGGCGTTAGACAGAACGTGACCAGGATCGTTACATAAAGAAAGAGCAAGTGATGTCTGTAATTTTCTTGCAATCTGATTGGTTTATTTCCCAAAATGAGCGTTTCTGGTTGGCTATTACAATTGCGTGACACGTTGACGCGAGCGTGACGCGAGCAGCGTTGTCTAAACTCTTATCGACAACGGCAAATTAGCCAATCATATTGCGAGATTACAAGCAATTGTTGTGTGGTATGCAATGGTTAATATTCAAACTTTAGTCAGGATTTAGTCACTCACTCTGTTTAAACATTACTTTGTAACAGCTTGTTAAGTGCCTTGTATTAATGCTGGATGAAGTAATGAACTCTGTCGGTCATCTTCAATCCGATTCATTGTCACTGGAGGATGTCAATAGGTTAGTGTTGTTGCTTTCGACAAATCAATCGATTTGAGATGGTGTGTACTAACGTCAGCGAAACGTGTTAGTGCGTTAGTGAACTGGAATTTAGCGAAACGACCAGGAATATAGATGAGCACTTTTCTATAAGTTGATTCTTCTTTTGTTTTTTCAGTCACGGCATGATGCTATTGCGAGAGGGCATTTTCCTGCTGTCGACCTTGTGTATGAATGATCCTTTTTTTGTGGAACACCGCCTGGATGTGGAACATCAGTACATAAACGTAATCACTAACGCGACCAGACTCTACAAGAGAATCACTGGGCTCGTTTCAGAGGCAGAAGGTTGGTCTAGTACCCCGGCATGAAAAGGCCATTTGGAAAGTTCACAAAAATATTGATTATCAAAACGTTGCTTGCGTTTGGCTGTCCAGTTGCTTGGCGATTGGCTTAAAAAAACCGGGCTACATTCTTAGCTAATCGACGTTGACAGCCAAACCATAGGTGTGACGGCGAAAGTTTCTTGAAAGCTCCAAGAGTTTTGGTGCCTGTTTTGTATTCTACAATTTCCTCTGTAGCTTAAAAGTGAAGACGTTTGAAGACGTAAAAATGCAGGTTTTTTTTTTTTTTTGGCTTTTTCTTCCCTTGAAAACGTTTCGTAGCTCCAGCTTTGTTTCCATTAAGTTTGGTAATTAGCTTTAACATCTCACGCCACCTTCTCAGATTTGCTTTTCCCGCGCTTTGCACCGGCTGCGTGTACT
>OX421455.1:34685175-34687675 GCA_949126865.1 Montipora capitata | reverse complement strand
CAACAAGGTCTTTGTATGAAAACAAGTTGGCTCCGCTTGGAAGGTGTCCGGGCAGCTCCAAAGATGGTTGCTGTCCCAGATGGGTTACCTTTGTAGTAAAGACAACTTTGCTGTATTTGTCATAGGAAATGTATGAAAAGTTGACTACCCTGGGAAAGCTTGAGAAGACAGGAGACCCCTCAAACTGGGATGACTGTTCTATATACAGACTGGGCCGTAGTTTCTGGTCTCCTCTCCTGTGTTTCTGACTGTTATAAGGGAGGGACACATTAGTAAGTTATCCATGTTCTGTTTTGTGTTTAGCATCACTGGAAAGACTCTTTTGTAAAGAGGCAAAAAACGTTTTATGAGCTCCATATCTGTTGTTACTGTGAAACTAAAAAAACTACTTATTTCAACACTGTTCATGTTTAAGTATTTTAAATTGTAGTAAATGAAGGAACTTTATTTAAGTGTCTAGTTATTCTAGCACTGGAGCACTAATTAGGGACACTGTAAACTAAAAATTAACAATCAACTTAAATTAAATCTAATGTTGGTTTTTGAGGAGAGGGGAAAACCAGAGTACTCAGAGAAAAATGTCTTGGTGAAGAGTACAGAACCAACAAACTCAACCCACATGTGACGCCGAGTCTGGAATTGAACCCGGGCCACATTGATGTGAGGTGAGTGCTCTCACCACTACGCGATCCTTACACCTTCAACATTTGGGTAATAATTTTACACTAGCCAACCTCTAAAGCATAAACTGCTGTTAAATAGTGTCAGCTTTAATATTTAGCAAAATAATTGTTCGTTTTCATAAGTAGCATGATGTTTGCTTTCTTGTCCTGCACTGCACTGCACTGTGTCTTATGAGTAAATAATTAGCATTCCAAAAATATAGCAGGTTCACAGTTTTCTGAGTTTGACAGACCTTGTGTGGAAATATTTTGTAGTATAGGGCTAAATCCATTTTAAAGGGGCTAGGTCACGCTATTTTGGGTAATTTTGTTTAATTTTGTTAATTATGAGCTCTAAACGTCAAATTGGCAGAGCAAGAGTCTTTCATTTGCAAAATCGCGGTCACATAACAACTGAGACTGATTTTCCAGCTTTGCAAATGACATTTTGATATAGACTGATATAAATTTGAAAAAAGGTGGGCCGACGTTTTTCAAATTTGCCCAAATTCAATCCTCTCCAGTTTTGTCCATCCATGTCCCTTCTTAGCTTCCCTGTGTTTTGTCAGAGTTCTTCTATAGTTTTGAACAGTTATTTTGATATTTTAGTTAATTCTATGACCATTCGATCAGCGCTGAAATTGTCTAAAATTGCGTGACCTAGCCCCTTTAAACACAGGATGACAACCCATTCCCTCCTAAGATTGACGCTTATAGATTTTATTCTGTCTAATGCCAGATACTTGTCAATAATAGGCAGTTCAGGGGCCCGTTTCTAGAAGGTCCTGCAACTTTTAAGGGCCAAAAGGTTCTCTAAAACAATGGTTGACAGTTTATCACAAATGGTTTTTCCAGCCTGAAAAGTTTTCGGGATTTTCAAGAAACAGGCCCTAGGGGTATAGGTTTTAACAACAATTGCTTACACTCGAAAGCTGTCACCTTTAATCCATTCCCTCCTTAGTGGTGAGAGCTAGACACTTATTAAATAAATAAAGTTCCTTTCCTTTTTCCTTAAATTTTACTCTGTCTAATTCCAGATGATTTTACTTGTCACTAGGGGCTGGTTCAGAGGTAAATAAGGGTACCATGAACATGTTGCATTATACAGAGTCTTGCTTATTGTGTATCATTAAGATTAAATTTATTAAATTAGAAGAAACTTCAAATCTCATATCTGTGAATTGCTTTCTTTTTTGGTTTAGAGTATTAAATGCTCTGGTTTTGTTCAGTGTCGTAGCATCATGATACTATGTAGCCTGTGTCACGGGCAGAGTAAACTGCTGATATAGTCAGCCCTGCAGACAAACTATATCTAGGTGTTTGACCTAGGTTTTCAGTTATGTGTCCAGCTGCATGCAATTGCAGGTTAGACACTAGGAAGTGGTTAAAATTTACAACTGACTTGTTACTCTCAAGATGGTTTAAAGATAACAGAGCCCTTGCCTAGGAACAGCCAATGCTTCAACATTAAAATATGATGATGCTGAATTGATCGGTTGCTGCAACCCCCCTCCCCCCCCCCCCCCACCCTTTTTCCCAATATTATCCAAGCATGGCGGATCCCGACACAGTGATCGACAGTCTTCGAAACAGAAGTCGTAAAGGACTTTTGATAATCACACTGTGTCCAGCTGTAGCAAAATATGTGGTGTGTGACACATGTAGACTGCAGACTAACCATAAAACGTCACTGTTATTGAAAGATAACCGTTTTAAAATGGGTGCTGAGACTTAAATACTGTTTTTCAGGACGATTTGTAGGCATTCTGTGGTCTGCAGTTGTCATAAACCTCTAAGACATGTTCCTTAAAGTGATATTTCATTGCACAAATTTAAAC
>OX421455.1:34660175-34667675 GCA_949126865.1 Montipora capitata | reverse complement strand
GCCGGGTATTCTGAAGAATTCAGATCATGTTGAAATTTGGAGTGTTGGTGTTTTTTAGAAGAGGGGAAAATCGGAGTACCCCGGGGGAAACCTCTTGGAGCAGAATAGAGAACTAACAACAAACTGATCACTCTTATGACTTCGAGTCCCTGAAGAGCCCAGGCCACATTGGTGGAAAGCGAGTGCACTCATCATTATGCCAACCCTGCTCTGCAGGAGCGTACGGCAAGGGTTATTCCTACATGTAGATGGTCACACATCTAGAAACTAACCCTGTTCAACAGGGCTTAACATTGATCACCATTCAGGAATCACTGTCAGCCCTGTGAGCCAACCTTACCCTGAAAATTTTCAATTTTGGGATTTATTGAAGGCATGTGTACAGTTTGTGATGTCATCAATTTTGAAGTAGAAACACTATAAAGTGTTTTCATGTGATGTTGCGGCGGCCATGGTAGTGTCCCTAAACAAAGGAACGGCGACCATGTTGGTGTACCCAACTAATCCTCTGTTATCATGCACGCGCTTTCTTTCATTTCGGGGGAAAAACAAGGTTGCTGATCATGTGAGTCTTTCTCTTGCTCACCCTCAGCTGAGTTTTAGAGAGGCTCTGCTCACAGGGTGAGCATACAGAGACATTGTTCAGAATCCCCTTCCAAAGGCTCCAACTCTGCTCCATCCTCTTGCCTTTTATGTCATTTTTCAGTGTGGAAATAATGCAACCTTAGTCACAGCGGTCAGTGAGGACGAATCAAAATTAGCCTTTGGACATGGAATACCATTAACGGTTAGTCAACAGATTACAAGATATCAATAAAAAATACTCATTACAAAATACATTGTGGTGAAGCTACAATGTAGGCATGCATTTTCAGCGAAGGGTAATAGCTTTAAAATGATTGATATTTGTAGCCAAGATTGCTTTTAACAGTACATCATGTATATGTTCAAAGAGAGTGCAGTGACACTGTAGTTAAGGCTTTATATTTTGAAGGAATTGCACCTGCCTCAGTTTTGTTCATTAATCTCAATTGGGTTTTTTCAGTGGTTGCATGTCTTGCAATATTAGCCAAAGGGTACTCCCCTGTGTTTTTAAAGGAATGGTTGCTTGTCTTAGCCCATGGGCACACAGTGACTTAATATCCCCTATTTATTTACTTACGGAGACAGTAAATTATTATAAAAATTAATGTGCCAATGAATCTTGCATTGAATAGCACTAAAACTCCAGTGGAGGTGGTATTTCTGAAGAAAATTTATTTTGTAATCATTTCCAATTGAATGCAAAATTAACATATAACGCGAGTGTGTCCAGAATAAGACATTTGGCCCGATTAATAAAAATTTGAAGTCCAACATTTCTTATGTAAACCCATGTTACCCTCTACCAAATTAGGGTATACATGTATAATCATTTGGAGTGTTTGTCCAAATTTTTGGTTATTACTGAACTTATACATCTGTGCTTAAGCTTCACACCAGTGCTTGGACATATACCAAACAATGAAACTGTTCCTGATGATAAAAGCTGCTGTGCCTTTGTTATTAGTTAATTTAACCCTTAATAAACCTGGTGATTTTTTGACATGTGTTTAGGTTGATTATAAGGAAAAGGCAGCAGCTGGGGGCCAGTTTCCAAGGACTTTTTCAAGAAGAGATGTTGGATTACCAGAACGTGACATTTTAATTAGCAGACGCATTGGTAAGTTAACAGTAAAACATCACGGCCAGAGTGCTTTTCTGGAACAAATTAGAGGCCATAATCTACAAGAATTGAAACATCTGTTTGTTTTTTTTAGACAGGTCTCTGAGGTCTTTGTTTCCAAAAGGTTATTCATGTACCACACAGGTATGAGCAGAAAATAACTGCACTTATAATGACAATGTCTTGTTTCCATCAAGAATCTTTTACAGTATTATAATAATAATGTTAATATATAGATTTATCGAAGCCCAAAAGCCGAGCTCCTATGTTATTTGTTCTTTCACTAAGTTAACCTGGCTTGAGCCTGCGATCCAATCGAAAACCAGTACCTGGTCAGCGGTCAACTTTAAAGAAGCAGCTCAGCTCATTGAACTTTTAACTTGAGCCAGTGATATGGTCATGTGATACTGATCAGCGGATACCTTGTTTTAACAGGTGTCAATTAACCATAACATTGATGTCCAATATCAAAGATGTTCCCTCTAAAAAATGTGGGTTGCACCACAGAATTTCACATTGCCATTCATGAAAGGGTGGACATAGGGCAGTCGTACTGTGACTAAAACCAAATTTTCTCGCACAGTTTGGTTGCCGTATTTTCTTACCCATGTTGCCCTGTGCGTATCTGACCACTCAATCATTAAGGTGATAATGGATGTCCTGTATTTTGGTTTTATCAAAGGCCCCTGGCTTTGGAGCACTCCTCATGTTGTCGAAGTGTAATAAGTTGTATTTAATGTATAACTTGTTTGTTTTGCTTTACGAGGTGATGGGAAGTCTTTGGGCCGCAGATGGGCTCTTCGACCCTGACATAACAGCAATGAATGGAGGTCAGTCAGTGAGACACCCAACCAAACAGCCAGGCAGTTGGTCAGCATGCCATTGTGTCTTTCCATCCATGACTTGGATTTTTTCGCATCACGTTTTAGTAGATGCAATTTTCATTGGTATTACTTTAAACGTTGGTGTGATGTCTAACGACTTTTACCGACGTATCTAAATGTAGATGTAGATGACCATCCTTCCAATGATTTATCCCCCTTGAAGGAGATAAACTCAAATGCTGGTTTTTCTAGAGTGTGGAAAATAAAATTACTGGTACCTGAAGGAATACTTCTCAATGAAGAGAAGAGAATACATACATACAGACACACTTAATTGACCACTCTCCATAGGGGCTTTTCAGGGCCAATGAAACATAATCAATGAAACGACAGAACAGGACTTACAACAACATCTGTTAAGAATCCCAACTGGCTGGAGGCAAACCAGTTGGCTATTTAACAAGTGCAGCGGAGAAGTTGAACCGGGGACTACCAGGAACGAATTCAACTAGTGATCAGAACGGGTCTTGAACCTGGGAGCTCCGGAACTCTAGGTAAGCGTCCTAACCACTGGCACTGGGCTGCACTGTCGCCAACAGAATCAACAACACATGATGCTAAGTCTTGGAACTGAACCTGGGCTGCAGTGGTGAAAGTCGAGTGCTTTCACTGCTGTCGGTACCAGTCCCACTACCTCTATACACACTGATTAGCTCAAAACAGTAAGAAATTCAGTAGTTGACAAAATTAATGTTATTACTTTTAACTGTTCAACTGTTCCTTCCAGCATCTGCTGCACTTGCTGTTTCTAACATTCCTTGGCATGGTCCTGTTGGTGAGTGTTCAACACTGATTGATGTAGTGTGGGGTTTAAGTACTGACAAATTAAAGGGTTTATCTCGTTGAACTTGTAACATTTCGTTCACTTGTCTGTAGGTGTCGTCAGAGTGGGAGAAGTCGATGGTGAATTTGTTGTTAATCCGTCTTGGACACAGCTGGTCAACAGTCGCCTTAACCTAGTTGTTGCTTGCAGTGAACACAAAGTCGGTAAGGAGCAAGTTCCAAGCTTTCACCGTTTTATGGCCGGAAAAAAAGCATTAGGAGGCCAGACTAGTTTGTTATTTACAAGCACAAGGGGCCAGGGCCCAGGCCACCAAGAACAGTGCCAAAATTATTTCAAGGAGAAGTGCCAAACACTTGGCCAAGATGCAACCTGCTGCTTACTTGAATTACGCTTTTGGAACCATTTTGTTTATTTATATTTAAGATTAGGTACAGTCATAGTTGGTTGAAAAATTACATACCAGTAATTATAAGTGGCAGTTGAACCTTCCACTTGACTTCAACTAGTTTCCATGCCTGTGTGCCAGATTAACCTCATAGATATAATAAATATCTTACTATCCTCGTTTTCTTGGTCCGTACTGTAAGTTACGGGTCCTCGTTTTTTTCCCATTGATTCCTGGCCCAAGCGCTTTGTGCTAACTTAATAATCAACAGGAAAATATGAGGATCTGTAACTTACAGTATGGACCAAGAACTCGGTTTGTAAGAGGTATTTGTTGTATAAGATAAGAAGCCATAGCGTCTAGCATTATTACATGAAATGTGTGCTTATTGTTCACACCATTATTCTTATTAGCACACATTTTCACCAAGGCTGTTTTGTTTTGATTTTAGTCATGGTGGAAGCATTTGCGAATGAAGTTACTTCAGACAGATTTTGTGAAGCCCTTAGATTTGGATTTGAAGAGGTGTGTTAATTTAAGGTAACAGTTGATTTTTAGTAAGGAAGGTCCACATATGAAATAGAAAAGAAAAATAAATGGTGTTCAGGTTGTAAAGATTTCTCCAAACTGCCATTTACTTGTCAATTGAGCATCAGAGTCAGATTGCAATCTGCCAATACAATTTGTAATTACAATTTTTGTTTGGAAGCGTTAACCCAGGGTTAGCTTACATGTAATTGGGCTCTGAAGAAGTGAATTACCTTCCTTATAAGAATCTCATTGAAACCTTCTTAGTGCCAACCAATCATCCAAGCATTGCAGGAGCTGCAGAAACAAGCTGGAACAGTAAAGAGACCGTTCACATTTCTTGCCACTCCTTTAGAAGTCTTAGAGGCAGTACAAAGGTAACGTTTGTTAAAAAAAGAATGGATAACTTAGAAACCTAATTTTTTCGTCCATGCTGGTAGCCAGTGCACTCATGTCTGGAATTGCAGCTAGTTAGATGCACACAGAATTTTGTTAAACATTTTGGAAGGGTAAACATTGATAAACAAAAGGAAGGGTTAGGGCCTGGGGTTGAACTAGTATTAATTTTATGAGAGTATACTGCAAACATTATAATACAGTTTGTGTTGTTTTATTCCCACAGATTTCTTGTTGAGCAACTGGATGGAATATTTTCAAACTTCACTTATTCAAAGGTTTGATTCTTATCCTGCATCGATAATGTTATTGTGAGGCAGCGCTTTATTCCAGAAAAGACTCAAAGCAGTTAACAGCAATTTTTGCGCAACTTTTATTATTAATGGTGCAAATGACTGCCTGTACTTTCTTGTTGAAGTTGTTTGTAGGATTTATAGGTTCCTCACATTCAGAGGGAATGACAGACCATAACAGTAACACTGGGAAGTCTGGATCCCTGTACTACCAAAATATGGCGCATTTTTAGTGTCAAAATTCAAACTTGCAATTCAAACGTTCAATTAGGCAATTCAAACATTCCGTTTGGAAAATCAACCTTCAGTTGCCAAATTCAAACATTCGATCAGTTCGGCAATTCAGACATTCAGTTTGGAAATTCAAATCCTCAATTTTGATCAATTTGGCAAATCCAACTTTCAGTTCTTCAATTCAAACCTTCAAAATTCAAACAAGCATGCCACCCAAACTTTCATTCGACATTTCAAGTATTGAATGGAAGTGAAGGTTTGAATTAGTGAAATGAATGTTTGAATTGTTGAATTTCGAAAATGAAGGTTTGAATAGCTAAATTGAATGTTTGAATTGCCGAAATTGATTTTTGAAAAACGTGCCATACTAAACAGCATAATGTGGGGTTTTTTTGTGTCTTACACAACATATTGGGATAAGACGTTTTGCAAGTCTTAACTATTTGCAGAATCTGATGCGATAAATCATGAATCAAGACAGCTCTCTCCTCTCATTTATTAATACAAAGACCAGGAGTGATAGTCCAGAGAGTTGAGTGCAGGACTTCTTGCATGACAGTCCTTGCTCAACTGACTGAACGATTGGAGAAATCTACCCTCCACTCTTCAGCTTGCTTGCGCCTGACTAAAGCGGGTGGTGCGACAAACTTGTTTTTCTATTGTCATTTGTTCTACAAGGCCAACCCGAATGCCCTCTTTTTATTTGAATGTTCTTAAGGTTCATGATCCTTTATCCTTAGCAAGAACGTGACAAGGAAATGTTTAGTGTCAGGGATGCTTGTCTCACAGCGATTCAAGGTTAGGGAATGTGTAACGTATGGTTAAGTTTGTTTAGAGTAATAGTCAAACTAGCCTAGAATAGGTGGCTTAAAAGTAAGAGTGAGATAAAAAGTGGATTACTTTAATCTTGTGCATGGAGACAAAAGCCTTCCTTCATGTCCAGTGTTTTTGTAGCTTGTTTACTAAATCCTCCTCAAGAGTATTTCATACCATTTGAGAGCCTGTATATATTTATCGAAATTAGTGACGTCAAGAATGGACATACATTGTTGCTCTTTTCATTAATTCACAGAACAGTTTTCTCAAGTCGATTTTCATGTGATTGAGGATGCAGTGTTAACCGTAACAAGATCGGTCTTTAGAAGAAACGTTCTTGAAAAAGCACAAAGGTACTGGCAATGGGCTTTCCTCGTCATTAGATTCTTTTTCCGTAATAACAAGCCCCATTCTCTTATGATAAGCTCTACAGTTCTTGAATCTTGTCGAGAATAGCACCCTTTTGGAAACATGAAGGTTCCAGAGTGAAGTTGGAATGCAGGCACGAGTAGTTCGTAAGAGAACGACATGCTCAAAAAGTGACTGTGGAAAGCAAGTCAGAACGTTTTATGGCAAGCTTTCGTCCGTGATTGAGTGAGGGCAGTTCTTCTGTAAGTCAGTGGGTCATTTGGTAATCAAGTCAGTCAGTTGACCAATCAACCAATGAGGGTTTTTCGTAACCTTAGTAAAGATTTGAGTTACTTCAGATGGCATGTGTCAACATGAAGTCGAGGTGGTATCCTTTCTTTGGACAGGTGTGATGGACGTCCATTTGATGCTCTCAGACCCATTAGATGTGAAGTGGATCTGTTCAAACCTTTGCATGGTTCATCGCTATTCCAGAGAGGAGAAACACAGGTAATCATGTGGGGAGCAGACTTAGCCCAGTGGCCAGAGCACAAGATTAATTCCATTAATTCCATTAATCTCTTGAGGCAGATCCCTGGTTCAAGACCCACTCTGACCACTCGTTGAATTTGTTCCTGGTAGTCCCTGGTGCAACTTCCCAGAGTCACTTGTAAATAACCAACTGGTTTGCCCTCGGCCAGTTGGGATTCTTAACAGTTGTTGATCTGTTCTGTCATTTCGTTGTGTTTCATTGGCCCTGAAAAACTCGCCTCCCACCAATGTGGCACGGGTTCGATTCCAGACTCGGCGTCATATGTGGGTTGAGTTTGTTGGTTCTCTACTCTACACCCAAAAGGTTTTTCTGTGGGTACTCCGGTTTTCCCCTCTCCTCAAAAACTAACATTTGACTTGATTTACGTTAATTGTTAATTTCAGTTTACAGTGTCCCCAGTTAGTGCTCCAGCGCTAGAACCAGTAGACACTTAAATAAAGTTTCTTTCCTTTCCTTTTCCCAGAAATGACGCTAATTGGATACACGCGGATTTTAATAAGCGTCACGAAGTGTCACCTTGCTCTTCTACCCAACTTCAACATCATTCGTGTCTCCGAATACAAACAATTGACGT
>OX421455.1:34630175-34650175 GCA_949126865.1 Montipora capitata | reverse complement strand
CTCTTTCGACGCTCATTGAGATGGTTCCCCTCTGGGATTTTATTAACTGCCACATGTGCGAATTTATCCCTTGTTTCACGGCCCCGAAAATCCCCTCTTTCACTGAGACAGTTATTTTTATAATAAATGCTATTTACTTTATTAAGAATTCTTTTAGATGGTCTCTTTTGTTATCGAAGTTAGGTCATAGGGACAACTCTGTTAAAAAAGAAAAGAAGAACCGCAAAAAAACAAACAAACAAACAAACAAAGAAAAAAAACACTCTATGAAATCACTGATAACGTTTGACGAAGCTTTTTGATCTTAAGATTGCTAAAGGGGGTTTTCCCTGAGATGCCCTCTTATCTGTTGGACACGCCCCACGAAAAGAGCACTGCCTACTGCTTTCTTTTCTTTCTTTCTTAGGTTTATAATCCGAAACAGCTGAAAATGAAAGTTGGAGATACCGTAGATGTCAAATACCTCGGACGGGACGAGCATTCGGGGAGACTTGAAATCTCAAGGAAAGCTTTATTACCAAAACCATCGGTGGATCCATTGAAGAAAACAAATGGAGTCAAAGATGACATGACACCTGAGGAATTTATTGCTACGTTCCTTAGATAATGGAAAGACCAGGGCTACCCTTCTCAGTGCCCCACTGTTTCCCTGAGGCGAGAAGAAGAACCCTGGCAAAGGAAGGACAAAAAGAAGTGTCCTCAATGAGCTTCCTTCTTGTTTCCTTCGTGCCTGCAAGTGTAACACTCCCATTGGTAGATACATAAGAGAGTTTTCCGGGGGCCGCGCGATTCTATGCGGAAGGGAGGTGATCCAAACTGAGAGGATGCGTTTGAAAACTGATCATGCGTCAAGTCCATATAAACCAACAACATTCTTTCAGAGTCAGTCGAGGTGGCCGCTTCTATCACGCGGGCATACACGCACGCACGTCGTTTGCTTGACTAACGCTGCTACCAAGTTAAGGGCTCTGCAGTTGCGCACACCGTATGTCCTATGCAATGTTAGTTCAATGAGAAGAGATTGAACCGTCCATCCCCTCCCCTCAAGAGTGAGTGAGTGGTGTGAGGGTCCCTGTCTTACCCAATGCAAATGCCGCGCCTTCTCCCGCTCGATTATCTTCACCTCACGCTGTCTTCAGGCCTTCCTCTCCGGAAGACCTCAGAGAACGGCAAGGATGCAGACCGTCGTCCGTAATCTCAATCACACTACAGACATAGATGATCCTCTTCTAGCACTGATCGCCAACGCCACCATTCCCACTCGTGCAACACCCGTCCTTTCCATTCTCCACCACCATCCTCGTCTCATTTTGACCACGGTCGCACCCAAACAATAGAAAATAGACGTAATGACATGAACGGAAAATGTCAAATATGAAAACTTCGAAATGTTGTTGCATTAAATGTAATTTTCAGCCTTAGTGTATTTGTCTTGGATTCTGACTCAAGACAGCGAGATTGCGTGATGAGATTTACAACGTTCATTTCATATTGGCTCCTGATGTTGGTCGATACAATATTACAATAAGAAACGTTCTCGCGACTCGATTAAACGCAGAGATTAAGTCTATGAAGGACCTGAGTTAAGAACAACTGCTGAGCATGCCGAGGTTTGGAAATATCTCGTAGTGTTTCTCGAATTTCAGGGTTTTTTTCAATTGGTGACGCGCATAAATCACTTTTCAACCTTGGAAACTTTGCAATTTTCTTTTTTCTTTTTCAATCTTTTTCTGATCTTGAAAACATGTTCAAAGAGCCGCTGTTTACATTTTTTCAGATCCGAAAAGGTATTCGTGAACTACAATCTGCTTATTTGTAAGAAAACGAAACGTCGTGACTAAAACGCTTTCCTATTGAAAATACATAGCTTTTCATATCACCCAAATACGCCGTAAAAGTTTCGAGAAACGGGCCCTTGTGGAGACCGAGGCAGTTGTTGTTGCAATAGTCCCCTTTATAGCAAAGCAGACACCCGTTTCTAGAAAGCCCCAAAAACGGGTTTGTGAGCAACTGTACTGGACTATTTCCTACAGAGCCTGCTTAGAAAACAAGGATCCCGAAAAATAATACGGACTTGACAATGTCATCAAGTCCTATATAACCCGCGGTTTGAAAACCGCGTTGGGTATTTACAAAACAATCTATTCTATTTAGAATCGGGCCCAGAATGTAGAATCATGTGGAACGAGGAAAATATCATGCTGTCGGGCAAGCACAGAGCGCTTGGGTAGATTGACGGGCGCAGTTGGCCAACGCGGTTAACGAACGCGGTTCGCGGACGCGGTAGTAGTTAGCTTTCGCGGATAGCAAAAAGTATCTGTTTCTTCATCTCAATACATTGCAGATATAGCGGATATTACATGGCCGCGTGGGGATACAAATTTTATCTTTAAGCGAATATTATAATATGTCATCTGAAAGCCAAATGATGTTTGAGCTCTCTAGATCCTGTCAGTGGTAAAAATCTGGAAAGCAAAGGAGACCTGTTTACCGATGGCAAACGAAACTTGATGGCCAAAGTTTCCTCAAAACGGCTATTTTAGCTCACAGAAACCATTCTTAAGTGTTTTTAGTTACGCGTAGCCAAGATTAAAATGAATGCCAACTTGAACTTGGAAACGCTGGGCTGGCGTTTCTTGCATCTTCATGAACTCCGTAAAAACTAAGTGTTTTGAACTTGTATCAGACCAAAATAGCTTGGGAAATCTGAGGATTTATTTTTGTACTCTTGCTTTATAGAAGCGTATAGAAGTCAAACTGGAAAAAGCAAAATACAATAACCTCCAGGCTCTGTTGCCGTAATGTCCTTGAACTAATGTAAATTGAAAGTGTTTTTAAATTTTACTTACAATTCTGTATTCCTTTCCCGAGTAAACCTTGTGTTCTTGCTCTGAAGTCTAAAAACGAAATAAACTCCTCCGCCTGTTTCGAAACGCGTGTTCACTTTTCTACAGACATGCCCCTAAGGCTCATTTTTCTTTTAAAATTTATTCGATTTTTATACCACTGCGGTGATCCAGAAGCAATTTAAGAATGAAACGGTCACTGAAAATTGATTTACTAATTTAAACGGTCGAAATAAAGATACTACGCCTTGAAAGCAGGTCTCTTTCCGCCCTGTTGAAAGTCTCCGTTCCCGTCATGTAGCCTCGTCATGATAACGAATGAAAGAGACTGGGACTCAAAGCTAAGTACACAATCTCGTACCCAGAGTCCTCGGGCTTTTTGGCCAGCGGGTGAGCGCCCGGATAGACTCTGGGATAATCGATTTGAACTATATTTTTGATTGGCCGCTTGCGTAACAATGGCAGTCCGACAGGAAGTCGGTAAGTAATTCGGAAGCCCCAGAATTTGGAGGGAGATTCAAAATCTAAAACAAGTTTCAGTGCTGATTGATTTTTTCTACCTCAGAAATATGTAAATCACAAAAATAATAAAACGACGAGGTTTGAATTATGTCATATACCGCACGGGAATTTTCCCACGCTGCTAAAACTGCTAAATAGTGATTACTGTTGCTGTTGCAAAAGTACCGTGAAAAAACATTGCATCAGTCTCTTTGAGGAGAAATCCGTGGAATAAGGTCTTGTCGAAGCCATTCAGAATTACGGAAACATCAACTTGTAGAAGAAGAGGACATTTGTGTCGTTTCCACAAAAAACATTTGTCGATCGTGTTGCTTGCACGATGGCATTCTCATTGCATTCTGTACGGTGGAATGTACGCTGAAGCACCAAAAATACACTCACCGAAAGCGTCAGAGGTTTCATCTTCACTTGCTCTTACAGCAAGCCAATGATCATTTCTCCAGTTTCTTTGTGTGTAAGGCTAAAATTCTTGTTTCTCAAACACTTTCAACCCGCCATTTCTACTGTTAACGGTTTTCTCTTTTCTGCTTCCGTTTAAACTCAACCATACGTCATAAGACCGGAACCCACGTTTTCTGGGAAAATGGAGTCGATTATCCCAGAGTCTCTCCGGGCGCTCACCCGCTGGCCAAAAAGCCCGAGGACTCTGGGTACGAGATTGCTAAGTACAAGAAAGATGGCGGACGGACTGAGGCGCTTTCGAGATCAGGGAACAAATCCTTGTTTAGATGAATCAAGAGCGTCTATGAAATGTCTTGATGAGAATAATTATGACAAGAGCAAGTGCGCGACGTATTTCGAAGCCTATAAGGAATGTAAAAAGGCTTGGAACGAAAGAAAAGCCGCCAGGAGGAGACAAGGGCTACCACCAAATGATCCTGTGCCTGTGGATCGGTGACGCTGATGTTGTTGCAAAGGTATTAGAAGTGTAATTATGTGGTTAACGAAGTGGTCGAGAAAACAATTCTGTTGGCAGACTCAAGTCAACGAAGTTACAGAAAAAGAAGAGGAGGTTATTGATGCGTTTTGGATCTAAAAATTGCGACGAATCTATCTGCCTGATGAGAAGTATTACACCAAGAATTTTGGAAACATGCTTAAAATTCAAAGGCGGCTCACATTGCAGGACGATATGCGGGCACATAAAAAGGAGTCTGATCGAACTTAGCATAGCACCTTGCTTGACTAACAGTGAATGCCCTTTTAATAGGATTCAGCATTTGTGAAGTTTTCGGCTAAGAACAGGCCCGAGGCCCGGTGATGACTCAACTCGCGACCAGGCTGTATACTGAGAAGCACGCCGAATTTTGCTTTTGGACACGTGATTGAGGAAGCGCAGGGAAATCAAAGAGGTCTAGAAAAATATTAAAATTCAAACTTGCCCCGATGTTTGGCAAGCAAAGTTCATGACCCTCTTGTGTTTCTCCATTGCCCCTGCTCTTTAATTATTCTTGCAAAAAGACAGAAAACATTGACTTAGAATTATTGAATATAGGGAAGATATCAGTTTACAAATATTGCTTTTGTTATTCAAATTTTCCAACCACAGGAACAAAAGACCCTTTGTTTCTATAGCCAACGAGGCTCTGGTTGGCGCATTAATGACAATAGGTGACGTCAGTGATATCTTCCCTATAGACAGGTGTCATATTTGACTTATTCAAAGTTGTTGTTTTTTCATTTAAATGCTTTCTTAGTCTTATTATTTCATACAATCATGCACCCATAGCACGATGATTTTTAAAGCAATGAAATCTTGTGGAATAGTGTTTATGAGAATTAAACTTACCAAATGATAAAATCTACATTAAAGACATGAGAGAGACTCTTTCGTATATCTTGACTTGCACCTTGGTACAGGGAGACAGTTCTGGTCTCGAGTGAATTTTAAGTGTTGACACGGTTTTGACTAATTTTCTCCTACAGTGTATCAGGTAAAGATTTGCTATGAGCCCTATAAACAAATCTAAGAATATCTAACTTATAATAAACAAAAAAGGTGAGGCACTGAACATATCTGAGCATGTCCTCCGAAACCATGTCCTTTGGTAAATTTTAGATTATGCATGCTGCTCTAAAAAGATCAGAATTACAACACAAACCGCATAAAACTAAACCATACTTAACAGCTGGAAGAATCAATTTAAAATAAAAGTTCGTAAAATGAAAACTGAGTTCAGGCAGATAGCAACCTTTCACATAGCATCCAGCTCCTTCCTTCCTTCTACCAGGCTTCGCTAATCAAGTTACTTTTCAATTTCATGAACTTTCACTGCTGTCACACAGAAAACCCTTTACTTTAACACTAAACAAAAAGGTTGGATGCTATTAAAGAAGAAAATGTCTTGTTTTCTTTATCTTTTATTTGATACATTATATGTATACATTTATTTCTTTACTTGTGTAGTAGGTTAATTAATTACATGATTCACCACATGCGAACGACATCGGAAGCCAAACGAAGGATGCTATAAACTTGAAAAAAAAAAGTTTTAAAAATGATCCTTAACATAAGAAAGAGAGAAGAAATGTCGACTGTCAAAAGGAAGCATATTGAACATGAGATATTGATATAGACCAATTGCAAATGAACTAATAAGCTCAATGTTGTACCCACTTTTAAATGTGAATGCTACAATACACAAAGAATCATAACCCCAAGTGATTTGATTGGGTACAACATTGAGTGAGCCAATTAGGTCTATTGAACCAAAATGGAATTTCTGGCGATTGTGTGCCAACGAATAAGCCGGAAATTAAATATTTCTGCGGCACGAGAGCAACAGGCTAAGGACCTGGGCCCTTGAGTATAGATGCATTATGGGTAAAGTGATATGGGTATTTAAGCCTGTGATTGCAGGTGGGCAATCAGTTTAGGCCGACACCATCTCAGTTATTACTAAGTTTTTGTTTTTTGTCAGTACGCATAAAATCTAGTAGGAAGGTTTCATGAACTTGGGCCTGGTTCCTACCCAGATTTCCTGTCTTTTTTTTTTTTTTTTTTCCCATGGGGTTTTTTACGACAGGTTTTTTCTGGCCGCCGTTCTAACCACAATGTTTGTTAGTGGTTGCTAAGCTCTAGGTATGTCTTATTGTCGGGTGCTGTGACGGCGATTTCTGTGAAAGCAACGGTATTGTACGCTGGTGTACGTGTTTCTTCATTATTGTACGCCGGTGCTCGGCCGAAACATGCAAAATAAACCTAATGGTTCAATGTATTAGTCGTCTGTTGTGTAGTGTAGCTGAAATATTTGGACTGAGATATAGAGGATATTAAACGGCCACGAAATTCCTCTTCGAATGTTTTTCAATATGAGAAGAGAAATTTTATGTCTCCAAGCGTGCATGTAATATTCTATTTCTTATACAAACACCAATGAAGTACTAAATCATTTTACGAAAGGTATGGAAAGGTGCGATTTTTATATGTAACCATAGCAACAGTGATCATTTCACGTGTGAAGATAACATGTTATCTTCACGAGTGAATATATCATGTTTTCGCGCGAAAGCTCACTTGATATTTCATTGGTGTTTATACAATAAAAAGGAATACTGACGCTTCCTCGACGCTTCCACGCTCGGTTATCACGAACTTTGTCACGTTGTGTCAATATTAGGCTGATTTAGCAACAGAACGGGAACGTCAGTGGCGACGGCGCGCGCAAAAAAAACACCAAGGAGAATTCAGAAAAGAATAGACTCCACTCTTTTCTTCTCTATTCTAAATTCTCATTGGTAGTTTTGCTGCGCGCGACGTCGCCACTGACGTTCCCGTTCTGTTGCTAAATCAGCCTACAAGTAGTGAGTCCCCAATGCATCTTCGTGCGGTTCACACCTGAAGAAATGCGCGCTGACTCTGCGTAGAATAGCTCTGACACGTACGATGTAAACATGGCCGCCACTTAGTGTCGAGTTCTTATCAACTATTTTTGAATTGAATACTGTCCATTTGTCTGGTTAAAAAAATTTGCCACGCGAAGAAAATCCTTGAAATGTGGATGCTTTAGTTCCAGAGCCTGCAGAGGATCAAAAAAGGTGCTGTTCAATTTTTAAAAGGTCTGTACGTACAAAGCTAGAAGGACTGCGGCTTTGTCTATGATGTCTAGTTTCCAGCAACTCAATGACAAGCACTCCATGCAAATCTTACCAACATTAGACTCAAAACGCTGTGTACATGTATGCGAGATTGACTGTTCATGACAAATAAACAAGTTAAACAGCGTCTAGATCTCCTAGCCTTACTCACTATTTAAAACGTTAGATATTCACTAGAAATGAAAAATTGTTAGCCCGCCGATCATGGAGTATTTTTAAAATCCTTTCCGGCTGCCGGACATGCTGACACTTCGATGGAACAATCGAGCTAACAACTTCCGCTCATGTTGTAGAAACGTCAGTCAATGTCACTAACAGTCCTTCTCCTCAAGTTTTGTAACAGTTTTCCTTTTTAAATATCTGTCTACCAGACAAAATTTTTAATTACTTCATGACTCTATACAAATCGGGACAGCATAATTTTTACTCAAACTGTTTACTTGTACATGCATATTCTACTAAGCGATAAGAAAGCTGAACAGCATCTTCCAGACCTAATCACCATTGAAGTCGGATTACATTTTAAAACTGGCTGTCATGGAGTATTTTAAAAATCCTATCTGGGAAATAAATACCTTGATCATTCCCTATTGCTTGATGTACATATGAATGCTAAGTGTATGGATTCTTGAAATGATGTGCAAATTAAAAGTTACTGTCATGTGTGAATGGTGAGGGGCTGCAAGAAGGATGATTAGTTTCGAGATGCAGTTAAGTGGACTTTGCAATGTCAATACTAACTACGTAATAACCGAGAGTGAGGTCTTTACAGCAAAATCTCAAACTGAGGCAGGTTTAAGATTTTGCTGGAACAACCTAACGGTCAAGGTTATTAAGTTGTTTATTATATGGCTAACAGAACGGTTCTAAAGAAGAAAAAACTAATTTGCATAATCTACCGTATAATTGGCCCATGGGCATTACGGGAAAATATTGCCCTTGCGCTTAGCTGCTCGTAGCCAATCACAGAGTGTGTTATATCTGGTATAAACTCTAGCCATATAATTATCCCTTTTGAATGTATAAAAAAAGCTACTTTATTTATTTGGATGGGCTTCAATGAAGGGGACCCATAGGTGTGTTATCCACCACTAGGTCTTGGACCTTCAGGCACCTCAAGTCACCCTCAGTCAGCGTCACAGCCACATCCATCTGGAAAACTGCACAAGTTAATGATGATAGACATTAGCTAAGAGCAGTTTTCCCTTTGATATTTTCAGTACAATTTTGTGATGCTCTGTGATTTAATCATGCTGTCATTGTGTATTAGGTGTAACTGAACATGTCTTGGTTTACTGACCTTGCTGGAAAGGCAGAGTCACTTTTGGAAAAAGTTGACACGGCTGCTGCATCTGCACTTACTAAGGACCAAGCCAATGATGAGAATTTTGGAACCCTGAACAGAGGTGTTACTGTAGCAGCTGTACCAACATCAACCCGTGCTGGTACTCATCAAAGTACAACATCTGCACCCTACAGCAACCAGGGGAACATTCCAAGAACAACAAGTGAAAGTAGTGTTCTAGGTAGGTAAGGCTGATGAAGGTGAAGTCCCTTCATTTAATAGTGGTACAGTGTAGTTCTGTCACCCTTGAAGTGGAGAGTAACAGTTGATCCTTCATTCCACTGTGCCATTTAAGTGCTCCATTTTACAGTTACCTGTACAGCTACTGGCATCAAAGAAAGCTGGAACAAGAGTTTACCCAAAGTGGAATAGAATAATGCTGTCCTTGAACCAATAAGGCTATCCCAGTTTCTTTTTGGTTTAATTCTGTGGCATAGAAATAAGCACTTGACGATGTAAAGGGAACCTTTAACTACTGCGTTACTAACCCTGTGTGAATTCTAACAGAAACTACCAGGTGTCGTAAAATAGGAGGTAGGATTCCTGGTCATTTCAAATTAGACCTCTCGGGAAATACTCTAACTCATGGCAAACCACAAAATAGTGGAACATAATCAGTCAACCTTAGTATTGCCTGAAGATGGCCTGCAGTAAGCAGTTGAAATATTGTTGTCTACAACTTTAGTGACTACTTTGTTAGACAAACAATCATGTGACTTATTATTTTACTACCAGGTGGTTTTGGTAAATAATGTACAATTGTAACAAGGCTTAACACCAGCCATACTTGAAATATCATGGCAGATTGTGCATGACTGTCCATTCACTGGCACTTATGTTTAGAAATGCAAGTAATGAGATTCTCGCGGTGGCCTCATGGTTAGTGTGCTCAACTCCGGAGCAAATGGTCCAGGTTCGGGTCCTGGCCGGGAACATTGTGTTGTGTTCTTGGGCAAGACACTTAACTCCCACGGTGCCTCTCTCCACCCAGGTGTATAAATGGGTACTGGCAAAATGCTGGGGGTAACCCTGCGATGGACTGGCATCCCATCCAGGGGGGAGTAGAAATACTCCTAGTCGCTTCGTGCCATGGAAACCGGGATAAGCTCCAGCCTGATGCGCCACTTGGCTCATATCCAGACTTTACCTACCTACATGAAGTGTCCTTTAAAGGCCCACCTTCAACCGACAGGCATTGCGTTCTGCAGAACAATTTTCATATATGAAAATTCTGCCCCAAGCTGAAATTCAGTCGCCTAAACCGGCCAGACGATTTTACTCGTGAATGGGGAACCCCGATGTCTCCATTAATTAACCCTCAACACCCAAACCGGCCAGACTTACTCTGTCTAACGCCAGACGATTTTACTTGTCAATGGGGAACCCCTGGGAGTCAATGGGTTAAGTCAAAGCATTTCCTACCTATTTCTAACAACAAGGTTACGGTAAAGGTTAGCATTCTTTTTAGGCCGGGGTAAATTCAACACTTTATCCCTACTTGAGGAACAGCATTTGAGGAACACTTTGTGACTTTAATTGTCTGTTTTCCAAGACACGAGTGATGTTGAATTTGGGGAAAAGCATAAGGGGACACTTAGTGGTGCTTATTGAAATCTGCATGCATCTAATAGACTCTTCTCCAAAATGGTGGCCAAAAATTCAAATAAGTCAAAATTAAAAACTTATACCAGCAGTAGAAAGAACACAAGTTTACTTGAGTAACCCTACAAAGCTGCAGTGTTATATTTGCTGAGAAATAAGTTGAAAAAATAATGAAAAATTTACAGACATTTCAGGTTTGTGTGACTGGGGGTATGGTGTATAGGCCGTATTCATTCTTTTGTCTTTGTGCTAATCATCCTAACTAGCCTCACTTTGGAACAAAAATTCTTTTGAATTTTGCTCGTGTTTACGAGGCTAGTTAGGATGATTAGCATAAAGACAAAAGAATAATTACTTAGCCGCCATTTATGAATACGGTTTATACCCCCATTCATATAAACGTCTAAATTTGTCAAATTTCAATCTTACATTTCCTCAGCTCATATAACACCTCATACACTAAAACTTTGTAGGGTTACTTACTGTAGGGTCACGCCCTGTATCCTTAACCCAGTGAGGTATGAGAATCCTTGCTCACATTAAAAAAAAAAAAAAAATCCAAAAAAATTCAAGGCCAGAATTGGGCAGTGTAAAATATGCTTGCTCAGTCTTCTTGTCTTTCATAAACTTACAAAGAAATTACAAGTTACACTGACTCTAGCCTGCGCTCGCAGACGTATTTCTGGTTGTCGCTTCGAGAAGTGACAACCCGAAAAACGTCTGCGAGCGCAGGCTACACTGACTCATGCTAATAGAATGTTTTAATAACTCCTTTACTTTCTTTGAATTATTTTTTGTAGTGACAGAAGAATTCTTATTGTTTTCCTTCCAAATCACAGGTGGACCTACAGTTCCCATAAAGTCAAGACTTCCTCCATCAGGTACCAGGACCCCGCCAAGGGTATCCCGAACTGAAAACCAGAATGACGATAAGCTGTTTGAATTTCTAAACAGCATTCCCTCCTCAAAAGAGAGAAAAGCGGTGAAACCAAAGTTGTTGGCAGAAAGCTCACCAGAAGTCATTCCTAAAACAAATGAAACCGTAGATCTTGTTGAAGATAATCCTAAGGATGTTGTACTTAATGAAGGTGAGACTGAATGGAATCTTAAATGCTTATCTACTCTCCATAAACAAACGTTTTTGATCTTTGTCAGATAAATTTCTGCTTGTTGCATCATAACTTTGGCAAAAATAGTTTGTGGTGAGCATCAAGAGAAGTTGCTGTAACATCAATGTACCCCTGTCCCTGCTTCATGGGATTTTTCTCTTGTTTTCTCTCCCCTGCATTTCAAAATTTCAGTTATACCTGGTTTTCTATTATGAATGGCCACTTTGTTGTGCTAGGAAGCTACCGGTAATTCCAATACACGTTTATATAATTATTAAAAAAAATTATTTCTTTTGTGGCAAGTAGCTGTCACTGAGGCCATTGTCGGCCTTGATGCAGTCCAAGACACGCCTGTTCCAAATTTAGATGAACCGCAGCCGCAATCAGTGCCTCAGAATGTCACCAGCCCAAGCTCTAGTGGCCAGCACCTTGCTGAGGATCATCACATCTCTAATCTTGAACTGGAGAACAAGTTACTCAGAAAAGAAGTAGCATCCTTGAATGAAGAAATGGTGTCTGTAGTGCAAAGGGCGAAGGAAGCTGAAAGAAGTATGTGCTGAATACTATTAATAATATTATGATTAATATTATTTAATGTTTATAATTATTAGCCGACTCTTGTTTAAAAATTCAAATAAAGGGAGCTTTCCATATCGAATGGCACAAACCTCCTCTCAACCAAAAGCTATAACACGTTGGCCTATATCTTTCAGTTTAGTCTCGTTGGTTATTCAGTTTTAAATTACAAAGAACTTTTTTTTAACGGCTTATTCGAGATTAGTATCTACGTATCTTAGCCAGTCCATTTACTTTCTTATTGCAAGTATGCGAATAATGTATCAATTTAACCATTGCATTTTTCTTATAAATAAGTTTAAGTTCAAATTGTACAGCTCATTCACAACTGAAGATGGCATAAGTATGTCGAAACATGTCTTGAAAAAATTTTGAAAATGTTGTTTTATTTCTTCAAGTTATTTCTCATGAGCGAGTACAATGTAACACAGTAGTTGCAAGCTGTTTTAAAATTTATTAATATTAAATGATTTAACATTAATAAATTTTAAAATGTTATTAATAAATTTTATTAATAATTTTAATAATTCATAACCCAAAAACAAAAGAAATCACTACCGTGAAGGAAGTTTGGATAAGTGGTCTTAATTAGCATAAAATTAAGCCAACTTTGACCCCAAATACCTCTTAAAATATTGATTCGTTTGAGAAGCAATATCAAACGCTCAAAAGAGTGTTTCATCAGATATCCAACCACCTTGAAATCGGTTAAAAAACTCGGCCGTCTGCCTCGTTTTTCAATTCGCTTCTCGGTGTTTGGATATCCGATGAAACACTCCTTCTCGTGTTTAATATATTTCGTCTCACCGTAGGAGTGAACGAAATTGAGAGACAGCTGCAAAGGAACCAGGTACAGTTGTCTGCTTCCGAGGAGATTGCTAGGCAGCTGAGGATGAAAGAAGATGATTTTGCAGAAGCTCTGAATGCGAAGGACTCACAGCTGGCCGTATTGCGAGTAAGAGTACAAGAGGCGGACCAGGAATTAGAGAACAAACGCAAGCAAATTGAGGAGCATCAGTTGGAAAGGGAAAGGTCAGCGGTGTTCAATAATCTTAATACAAGATCAACAGAATGACAGAAAGAATGGCCCAAAAATATAGTATCTCTAGTTCATGCCTTTTTCACTGTAATTTCCTTTTTTTTATCCTGTACAAAACAATAATTTAAGTGAATGACCAAAGTTGACAGTCCAGAGAATCTTGGGGCAAGCATAGCGATATATTTGTCACTTTCTCTCAAAAATTTGACACTCTTTTGCCAGTTTCATCCTCTTCGTTCTGCGACTATCGAAACAAAGAAAAAGTTTCACAGGTTTTTGGAATTCGCTTGAAATGAAAGTCGTGGCAAGAGAAGTTTCAAAAATAGGATTGCAAACAAGTGACAAACTATGCCTTTTTCAATTATTTTTTAAAGTTGAGCAGTTTTCAAATGAGTGTCGTAAAACCAAAACCAAAGTAATTACTTTGGCCAATCAAAAAGGAAGGAGACAATCCAGTACAACCAATCAAAACTCCAAGTAATTACACGTAGCCAACACAAAACGCGGGAAAACGTGCACGCGCGAGCCACGATTGGTTTTGGTTTCACTTCTGATTGGTTGAAAAAGTGGCGCGAGAACTTTGAACCAATCACTGAGTTGAGTAATGCAAAACCAAAGTAATTCGCTAATTACTTTGGAAACTCAATTGAAAACCGCTCTAATGCAACTTGGGGTCTCGTTGTAATAATTTTTGTCCCTTATCTTACAATGCAAGATTACTCCAAGATCACTCCGAATCCACTGGTGTACACAGTCACGCGTTAGACACATTGAAGGCAAAGCTGGAAGAAGCAGAGAGGAAACTGAAGGCAAGCCAGGGGTCTCAACAAAAAGTGCAGGTAATGTGTTGGGACATTAGTCTTGAAGTTCGTGGCAAACTCGTAACGGAGCTGGAGTTGAACCGAAAACCGTCCGATTAGTTCCGATCGTCTGCTACTAAGACTGGCGGGAGCTGGGCCCCACGAAACTAGGCTTAGGTGGCACTCGGCCTACATAATGCGAGGACGAAAATACAAGTACCATTATGCGGCCTTCTTTTGTGAAATTAATTAGTCCTTTAATTTTACTCCATTTTTTTAGAAATGAGGGCAAGTGTTTCTGTACAACTTGGCACTCGAGGAAGGCACTCGAGGAATCTGTGAAAACTTTGGCATGTTCGGAACATTAATTTCCATTTACGTAGGTTTCCAACAGCAAACATTTTGGGTTAACATCAAATGCCAGCCACCAAATATCCCCTCGCGTCACTTCTTTTATGGAACTGACGTGTGCGAAGGGAAAATCCTGGCTATCACGTACAGAACCAAAAATTCCCTGGCGACACTTCCATGCCTTTTACGCAGTTTCATGTTCCCAACCCTTAAAACTTAAACTGTTGTACTTAGTGTAATTTTAGGTCGTTGTATGTTGAAATGACTGAAAAAAGGGATAACCATTCAGTTGGGTGAGTCACGTCATTTAAGAAGTCTGAAGCTCTGAGCACTGATTGCAAAATGCTTATCCTTTTAGTCACTGTTGAGGATGCCCCTATGAGTGCCTCATGATCTTTTGTGTAGTACTATATAAATCCCGTATTTTGTAGTCCAACACGAAACTGAAAGTACGTATCCTTTTTTTCACTTTCAGCAAGAGTCCATGGACAGGCAAGCTAAGCTACAAGAAGAGCAAGCAGCAATGGCTGAAACACTGAAGAACATGCAGAAAAAACTAAATGAAGAGAAAAGTATCTTTTCTTTATCACTGATTCAAAATGCCTTGAGAATCAAATCAATCTGTATGTCGTTCGAAGGTACATGAAAATTGGGCGTGGAAGTAGGTGTTGTGCTCATTTGCGGACAACCTCCAGATAGCCTTTTTAAGGGCGAACCTTACGCTCCGCTTTCTCGTCTAAATCTTCTATGGGAAACAAGGTTCTACGGTGCCTAGCTTCACTTCTTTTCCTTTTGATGCATCTGGCTCGAGTCTCCTTTTAGAAGGCAATCAATTGGATGTCGCCTTGATAGGTAAATGGAATAAGCTACAAGTCTTAGGAAAAGGTGGACATGGGTTTATAACAAGGCGCATCAAAGACTTAAGACCCTTGAAATGCCTGAGGGCATGGTGCGGCCGCTAATTTCCCTGTCGTAAACAAGCGATGCCATTTTTGACGGTCGATGCCATTCTTAGTAACCAAGCCTATTTATGCGGTTAGCTTTCAATAAATAGTTACGATTAGCTTCATTTTAATACTTTAAAATTGCCAATTTGAAGCTCTTGTTTCGGTAGTATATAGGTCAGGTGCATTTGTCCCTAAGCTATTGAACAGAGTTCGACATCGTGCGATCAACTTTTTCACATTTTTTTTTCAATTTTTTTTCTAAGTTTATTTCTTAGTTTTTTTAAATTCAAAAGTCTAAGTGACATACGATACTAATCTAGTCCTAGATCAACTATTTTCTTCTCACTTGCAAACGACAAACTTAACAGTGAAAATTGTTCTACGCCTCTTCCAAATGCCATCGCTTGTTTACGAAAGGGAAAATGCTGCCTTTCATAACCACGAATGTTAGACACTCTAGTTGCCCGAGATAAAAATGTGAGGGTTGTTTTTAAGCAATGAGGGGATTCGTTTTCTCTTAGAAGCTGCAAATGTAGGGTACTTGCCAAAGACGAATGTATTCACAACAGAGTGAAATTTGTACCTACCAATGTTTCTAGTGTTGTTAGCCCAAGCCATCACTAGTTCGCTGCCATAAAAAAGTGACATCGAGCGAGGAATAAGAGAGACGAGCCCATCTGAAAGATAAGAAAATATAGGCCCTTTGACGCAACATTTTAACACTCATTTTCTGATAACCCCTAGTGTGCTGACCTCGTTTTACATAAGCTACCTCTTAAGGACGGTGCCTACTAATTCAAAGGTATTTTGGGGCGGTTTTATGAATATGCGGGAAAAGCACATTTCAACAAGTGTCATTAAAATCCAAAAAGAAAACTGGGGGTAACCACGCATTTTTCAAAGATAATTAATCAACAATATTAGCAAAAAGCTTTAAAATACAAAGCAATGTATGGCGTTCCTTTCCAAATTAAAGCTTAATTGTCTCTGAAAAATGCATGGTTACCCCCAATTTTCTTTTTGGATACCAAGAGTACTCGCTAAGTTCTGCTTACTCCGCATAAATTTAAATCGCGCAAAAATATCCCTGCACTGGTAAGCACTACCAATAGGAAATCCGAGTATCTGGAGATGCGCAGAACGTATGCGCAATAACAATAGTAGGCACCGTCCTTAAAGTCCAAGATTCATCGAGAAAATGGATAAATAAGTGGATAAAAGTCTGAGTACTCCTTAACTTTGACAAAGATAAGAGCAGTGAGAATATTGCAGCACTGAAAACTGCTAAAGCTAATCTAGAAACAAGAAAGCAAGAATTGAAAGACTACAAAGATAAGGCAGCCAGGATCCTTCAGGTAAGGACGCAACAGCTAACTCTAACTATGTAACCTACGATCCCGTAGCGTACGTAGTTCTTGTACAGTGAAAGAATTTTGCGACGTTGATTTGCCGAGTACGGCATGGGGCCTTACCCACCTCGTTCCCTTTGGTCAGCACAAGGGATCTCAAACCTCTGTGCTAATCCAAAAGAAGGTTTCCTCTGATTGGCTGTTAAAGTAAAGAGTGAATGGGAAAAAAAACACACTAAACGACAGGTTTTAAGAGGGGGGGACTCGTCGTGCACATGCATTACTTCTTTAGATTTTGGCCCACCGGTACACGGGTTCAGTAACATCCAAATTTACACTTGACTCCTCTGCCAGGCCAAAGACAAGGTGATAGCAAGCTTGCGTGACGGGAGTAAGGGAGAAGTCATGAGTGGTATAAGCAGCTCAGATTATGAAGAAGTTTGCAACGAGAGGGACATGCTAAAAGATGAGGTCAACCAATACAAGTACAGAATAGAGCAGCTGAAGGCAGATTTACAGGTAAGGTTTCAACAAATCCCAACAGTCTGGTTACTACTGAAATCAACTTTTGTGCCAATCCTGTATTCCGTTAAAGCCTGTCGCGACATTCAACTCGTTTTCCTGCTGGAGCTGACAAGTGCCTCAAAAAAACGCGGCAGTGGCTATGGAGGCATAATGTTCGTTGGACAGATAAAGTTAAAGACGTCTCTGACCTGTTTGTAAGTGGATGCCTTATAATAAAAGAAATGATTAGTAGCAAATCCAAAATCACTTTCAGTTATTCGACCGTCCTCCAAAAACGTAAAGTAAAGGCAAAGGATTCAGTTGTCAGAACAGGAAATTGTTATTCACCCGAGGTTATCGTGATTTGCTTTCAGTGTCAACGCAAAAAATATCGATACCTCTTTATCCGAAACATGGACAACATCACCTTGTGACAAGTCCGTTTAATTGTAATTTAATGTTGTTAAGGAGTCCGGAATCCGGAATCTAGCAAATGTGAGACTTGTAATCCACACATTTCGATGGAATCTAGGATCCATTTCGACGGAACCCGCGTGTTTGGAATCCGGAATCCACGACTCAACATCCGGAATTTATGGGCTGGAATCCGGAATCCGGAATCCGGAATCCGGAATCCGGAATCCGGAATCCGGAATCCGAGGGTCACGCGGATTCCTTTACAGAGAGCGATTGATTCAAGTGGCTTCAATACGATTGGTAATTCCCATTTGAGCAGTTTCAATTGCATGCAGTGAAATCCGACCAATGGAACGAGCCAGTCAGAATGCAAAACAGTAATTTACAGCCCGCCCGAAGGGTGTCGCGGAAGCTTTTTCAAAGCATACCAAGGCAGCCGTGCAATAACTTTCTACGCGCAAATAAGAAACAACCCAAGATCGTATACTCATACTTCCGAAACATCCGGCCAAAATAACGATGTCTACTATCAACTGCTAACTGAAGTTTACGTGATCAATAGGATGTAGAACAACAGATACAATCGGAGGCTGATCTAGCTCGAGAAAAACTTGAGGAGATGGAAAGTGCATTGGATGACGAAAAAAGGAAAAGAGAAGCTTGTGAACAACAGATACAACAACACCTTCAGGCACGTGAGAAAAACTTCAACTTAGGCGGCCTTCGCGCGACAAACTAAAGTTGGCAAACTCAAGTTGACGTGTGTGAAAGACACGTCTCTGTTCTCGCCAACTTTTTCATGAAGGTAAACTCGTATTTGACGTGTGAACGAGGTTGCCAACTTAAGTTTGTCGTGTGAAGGCCGCTTTAAGTATAGCAGTTTTCATTTGCAAATCCCGGGTATCCCCCAATTATCATCAATCAAGTACATTTCTTTATGGTTTTGCCTATGATTCGCAGAAAAGAAAGTAAATTGGTAACTGACAATAAAGTTGACAGTTACCGGTACTTGTGAAAATACACTGTTCGTGGTTAGTCTTACGAAGCTCGTTTCATCCCGACCAAGGGACTCATCAGAGACCTTTCTGCTTGGCAAACTCGTTGGGCATCATGCCTAAAGTCCCGTTCGCTAACAAAATGATGACAGCAATCGCCTTATATCTCATAAGGATTCCAGACCGCGCAAATTCACGAGTGAAAATTGACAATAAAGTTGACAGTTACTTGTGAAAATACACTGTTCGTGGTTAGTCTTACGAAGCTCGTTTCATCCCGACCAAGGGACTCATCAGAGACCTTTCTGCTTGGCAAACTCGTTGGGCATCATGCCCAAAGTCCCGTTCGCCAAGCAGAAAGGTCTCTGATGAGTCCCTTGGTCGGGATGAAACGAGCTTCGTAAGAGGACTAACCACGAACAATGTATTTTTATAAGGAAATGTCAACTTTATTGTCATTTTTCAATCGTGAATTTGTGCGGTCTGGAATCCTTATGCGATATAAGGCGAGATTACTGTCATCATTTTGTTAGCGAACGGGACTTTGGTCGTGATGCCCAACGAGTTTGCCAAGCAGAAAGGTCTCTGATGAGTCCCTTGGTCGGGATGAAACGAGTTTCGTAAGACTAACCACGAACAATGTATTTTCACAAGTAAATTGGTAACCACGAGGTATTTTCACTTTCTGGGATGAGGTGGGTGGGGGGGGGGGGGGGGGAAGCTGGTGGGTGGGGTTTGAGAGGGCTGATGGAGTACCTTCTCTCCCCCCTAAAACGCGCATTAAGTTTGGAAATAAAGAGCACGTTTTAAATGCCTGTTCCTCATTTCCGTTTGTTTCTTTTCTTTTAGTGTCGTTTATATTGCTTTGCTTGATACCGAAACGTTAAGCAAATTGTAAATCTTTCCTCAAAGCTAACAGCACCTCTTCCCGTTTAGGACCTGCATTATGCTCAGGATGAAGTGAGGGCAAACAGAACCAGCTTTATGAGCCAAATTCAGGTTTGTTTAACGGTGTAACTTTTGTTCTTGACTTGTTAGCTTTCAGCCCCCCTCCCCCCACCCCATGTATGCCCTACTAGTACCCTGAAACTCATATCTAATACTGCGCACCTTCCCTTGCAGGAAAGGGAAAATGAAATTCAAAAATTTAGGAGTCAGGTTGGTAATAAAGTTTGGATTACTATGTTCTTGGCAATTTCAAGACAAATAGGTTCGGCCCTTGGATTCAACATTTAGGAGCGTGTTGGCACACTTAGCGTATTTACTCAATTAAACCCCGCCCTCGATTTAACGACGCAGTGGAAAAAAAAGAATGCGGCGTTTATTCGAAGATTGTAAGAAAAAAAAAAAACAAGTACACGTTTAATTTTCTGAAGGTTGATCACAAGCCAGACATCTATTCAATCTCAGCGAGACATAAAAACTTTAAACATGTTTCTGTTTTAAATATTTACAAATGATCTACCGTAATTGTCGTCAGTGATTTGAAAGTAAATACGG
>OX421455.1:34622675-34625175 GCA_949126865.1 Montipora capitata | reverse complement strand
ATAGGCTCTCTAAAAGTAACTTGTTATTATTTAAAGTATTTGTACTCTGAATCAGAATAATTCCATCGTTCTTTGTGCTCTGCAACGTGTTCTAGTTTTCACTTGTATATGCTGTTCTCTCTCTTTTTCAGTATTAGACTTGGGCATTTTCTTAGAAGATACCCGATCGCTCGACTCTTCGTTATCATATACATGGTACGTTCTTGTCTGCTTTGATGCACAGCAACATCTTTGTCGTAACAAACTGTTTTGCTTCGCAGCAACCTCTTACCCTGACAATCCAGACCTTCCGGCGTTCAACCTCCCAAATGAAAAGAAAGGTGTTGTCGGATAACTGAAAGGAAACCCTTCTCTCGTAAGAGAATCGACCACCAATATCCCGACCATGTGTCCAAGGGTTAATGTCTGCAGCCGGATGCGCTTATGGCTGGAAAAAATTCAGCATTTCAAATGTAGTCTGGACTTTCCGTTCCTTCGCTATGCCTAGCCACGATGAAAAGTTAACTGTATTTATTGTGCCACTGTAGATATACATTTTGCCCTTCTTCTTTTATTAGTATCTCCTGATTGACCCCCTCATAACCAGAACAAATCTCCTCAGGGTGATCCAGACAAAACTGATTTATGCAAGTTATTTCTCTTCCCATTCTGAAACTCATTAATTATTCATGAGCTCAAAAGCCTGTCAAATATGGATAAATTCGTCACGTGCATGACTTTTGAAAACCAATGAAAACCAAGATGAAAACCACACGTGTTTTGGATATCGTATCCAAACCACACGTTGTTTTCATCTGATTCCTCATTGGATATCAAAACAAAAGAAATGAAACCAAAGAACAGCGTTTTTAATTTCTACTTTTTACATGTAATGTTTACATCACATTTGGCACAGGAAGCTGAATTAAAAAATGCACAACCTTGCTTGAGAAGCCATATAAAAAACTAGTGCCTCGTGTTTGGTTCCAAATACCTCGAAACAATAAAAGAACTCGGCCTTCGGCATCGTGCTCTCATTTAGTTGTTTCTCGGTGTTTGGAACCTATTATGAACCACTCGCATTCGTTGTTGATATATTACCTGAACAACTGCTGAGCGTCTCCCTGTGCACATATTAGGCCAAGACACAAATATCACCTAAATCGCCTAAATGTGTTTCCGGAAATTCCCGGTTTTTTTGGCTGAATATCTAGATTTTTTTCTAAATATCCCCTAAATGTCTGTCTTCATTCATAAATTATGCAGCAATAAGCTAACAAAGCATAAAGCAATACCTGAAATTCAACTGTGTCCCTGTAACGCATGCGACAAAACTGTAAACAATTTTGTTTCAACATATGACACATTAAATGGAGAATTTGAATTTCTGTCTGTAAGTAGCATTTAACTTAAAAAATTGCTTTCTTTCTCCATTTTTCTGGGGAAAAAAACGTGACTTCAATCATTTTGCCCTAAAAAAATTCTAAATATCACAATTTTTTCTAAATATCTCAAAATCTCCGAAATATCTAAAAAGTGTATCTGGATATTTGAGTCTAGGGCTAGTACATATGATATCACGCGTGTGGGAGCTTTTGGGTAATATCTACAGGTATTTATATCTAGATGCACAAATCTAGCTCGGTTTTCAAGGCTGTATGTGTTACGGTTTTAATTCAGTTTTGTTTTGTCTTGTTAACTAGGTCCTACTTCACTTGTGGGTACTCATTGTTCTTCTCACATACCAACCCGAGATTCATTCTACTGGTTCAACGCGTCTACCACGACAACCACAGACCTAAAGAGAAGTGAACGATGTAACATCAGCAAGAAATACAACACATCGCTCGACCGGATCCAGCAGTAATCGCTCAATAATAACAGGGAACAAGGATGCGACTTTCGTCTGATGTGTTCTCTGGCCGAAAATATCATCTACCACCTGAGGAATGTTATTCCATAAACTTCTCACTAATTTCAACTTCTCCCATTGTCATTGCGCTTTTTTTAATGGTTAATTCCGTAATGAAAGGTTTCTATAGTGGGGACAAGTTATAAGAAGCGGGAATTTTTTTCCTTGTGAGGTTCAGCTCATTTCCACAAATGAAAATGAGGAAGGAACGTAATTATGGAAGCAACGGGGACAAGCGATACCAAGTGGTGGAAACTCAAATAGCAAAACAACGTAGAATTTCGGGCAAATTCCGGGCCTTTCAAGAAGAAGGAAGACCCCTTTTTTATCAATCAAATAATTAGTGATATTTCGACAGGAATCGTTCTGGCTTGCCTTCACATCCCTTGAAAGGACAAGAAAAATTCACGTGGACTATTACGTCGAGTTCACTCACAGAAGTGTCAGATATGAAAAAAGCAGGAGATTCATTCTTTCTCATGGATGTAGAGATTAAATTTTAATGTAATTACGATAGCGTATTCAAAATTTCAACGTTAACTAGAAACAAGGGACAAACTCTTAACTGTGGAGTTTTTAATAAAGGGAACGTTTTTGGAGTGGATGTAG
>OX421455.1:34607675-34620175 GCA_949126865.1 Montipora capitata | reverse complement strand
AAACTCGCGAAAAAGGGGCGTGGTGGGCAAGGGAGAGAGAGAGAGTACTCGGACTGGCACACGGAGTCCATTTCAAAGCTACACTACATTTTTCTGTCACTTTATCTCGTTGATTTATTACCACTTTATAACTCCGGAAGACCCTGGGGCCGCTTGTCAAGGCGAGAGGATGTTTGGATTTTGCGAGTCAGCTTTCGTAAGCACGAAAAATAAAATAAGCGAAAGGTCTTAGGTTAGGTCCGACTTTCCTTAACACTTCACTTTTTATTATAGCTTGCTTTACAACAACCATATAGTAACAATACGAAAGAAGCACATGGTATCGTAATGAAAAATCTCGTATATCAAACGCAAGGATGCCGTACCGCCCCTGTTTGGAGTGAAAGTTTTTACCTGGCGCCTTAACAGGCGTTTTAGAATCGAGTTGAAATACTAGTCATCCTCGTAAAGCTCATGGCAACTGCAACAGATTACATTTTGCTTCATCACAAATTACCATCTCTATACGTAAAAAATCACTATTATATTTTAGTGACGAGAGGAACTTCAGTGTTGATTGGCAGCTGCAGTAACTTATCTTTTGTGTGCTCACTTCACCGACAAACTGTCAAAAAGCGATGAAAAGGGTTGTCGGAAACTGTAGGTTACCAAACACTTGTAATGTTTATTCATTTGCTTTTAAAGAGTTTTATGTAGGAAACAGCACCTTCGAAACACAAGGGCGCTGTCAATTTGCATTGCGTTCCCAACTTTATCGAAACAGATTAACCGCGAATACCCCGGAGAGCGATTACTTAAGGGCACCCAACGAAAAATTAAGCCAAAAGCCTTTGAGAGACATTTCTAGGCTCCTTGTAATGAAAAAGACTTTCATGGCCTAGAAGAATTTGATCTGTTCGGATATCTTAGCAGAAAATTTTAGGGAAATTCCTAGCTGAACGTTACAACTTGCCAGTGAACCATCATCTGCTCATCTGAACCTTCTACCTGACCTTTTTGCAAAAACATCCCTACCGAAAACGTACACGAGTACTTTTCTCTGGTTGCGAATCATTGTAGGTTATGTTTTAGAAAAAAAAATATAGCTGTTTGGCAACGTTGAACCGAAATTCTTAGAACAGCTTGATTCTACCGAACACATATTGCACCGAAGATTATCGTTGGATCAGTTGTATGCCCCTGAATGATTACTTCTGGCGTGGAACAAGTTCGAGACGCACTCATTCTTTGTATAACCCCAGTGGTCCAGGAGGATTATTTTCAACTTCTGTTTACCAGTTTGATTCTCATCAAGGAAACTATTCTCGGCAAAACGTAAAGTGACGAGGTAACAATAAGTGCGGACTGTTTCAGTTTTCCGTCCTTGTTCGCTTACTGTAATGTAACTTTTCTACGGAAGACAGACAAAATGTTTATTTATGTCACCCTGGCCCGCAGAAGAATTTCAACAGTGAAACAGTTACGAAAGAAAGAATGGTTCATTGACCTTTTTGACATTAAGGTAAACTTCGCTGTTTCAATTAGATAAGCTTGTCCGGTCCGGGTTTAGACAAGTTAAGATAAGTGGCACTCAAGCAGCACTTGTAGCATATTGATTCCAAATAATACAGAGTAAACTTTCCTTCCACTGCATAGTGACAACACCATTGTGTCAACGGTGACGTGCAATTCATGGAGATTCCTGAAACCGCACAAGCAGCAGGTACTAAAATGCCTAGATCAGTAAATCACTTTTTAATGACCAAAATATCCAGCGGTGTTCACACGAAAAAAACAAAGAGCCTGGTGTTTTCACGAAAAAAAAACCAAAAAAACAAAGAGCCCCACAATAACCAAAAGTTGTCAGTCACGCATTTCAGCTAATTATCAGCTCATTTTCCAGAGGCGAGGGAAGAGTTTGAGGGCTTCGTCCATGGTTTCTGCTCTGTGCCGACAAAGAAAAAAAAATTCCTATTACTTACGACAATTAAGGATCCTACCGTTTCTTTACAATGGACAGGGCTGGCAAAACAATGTAGAGACAAAGTCGAACCCCCCTTCATAATTAAAGTGTATCAGGAAAGTACAATAGCGTCCTACAACACCAACGAATTTCGAAATAATTTAAAAGAAAACCAGAACGAAACTGTTCAGCCACGCCGGCTTAGCGTTATAATCTTTATGCAAGCGCGTGTTCGTTATGCAAGGGGGATTATAAAGGATTATACGTTATAAATTGGCTTTTCGAAATCTAACTCTAATCTCGATTTTTCACCTGTTTAGTACTACTGATCTTGATATGTTTCTTTGTTTTTTTTCGAATTCTGTTGTGGACGTTATGTGGTAGCGTCGATGTCTCGACGTAAATGTGGTTAAATGATCAGGAAAAAGGTAACAAAATAACTTAGAAGTCCAGACTGAATTGAATTCCTCAGGGAGTGTTTTTCACTCCAGTAAATACGTCAGGTGTAAATTGCAGCTTTTTATGTGTATGTGATTTCTTTGAATGCCTTAAAGGCGTTCCTAAGAGCAAAGGAAAACGAGTTGTCATTGTTTTTCGGCACAGAAAACCCGGTAATAAAGTATTCAGCAGAGTAATCAATAAGCCCGACCAGAAAAGTTGAAGGCGCGACTCCGCAGGTACTCAGTATTTGAGCATCTGCAGTGTGACACATAACGGAGTTTAACTGCATTGTTTTTCACTTTGTATCGGGCAGCTGTCTGAAGTTATTTGATAATGCTGCCACAAATTTGCTTCCATCAAACTCGATAATTCTTCTGATTATGCTGATTGTATCAACACTATTGGTATTGCTTTAGAAAATTGGTACATGCAGAATATTCTAGCATTCCAGGTGGCCGATTCTGTTGTGCGAATCAACCAAACTTCGCTTATTTGCCTCTTTAAATTGACGGCACGCATTTTAAATTACGTTTTTGCGAATAAACATGTAGAGTTTTGAAAACAAGGTTACAGGATCGCCGCGCTCTGAAAAGCATTGCAGTATTTGGTACGTCAAGTAGGCGTACTGTTCTACCTCCGATGCGAATATTTGTTATGATCTCGATTTCTCTCTCTTCGAAGATAGTTTTGTTTAATACGAAATAACGTTTATTCACGAGGACTTGAGACAAATATTATATTGCCGGAGTGTTCAAGGGCCTATGACTTTATTGCCATAGCCCTGTTTGAAATATTTTATTATCAAAACAGCCATCTGTGCAGTTACGCATGCGCGTTTTATTTTAAATATACATAGCAAGAAAAAGCTCCTTTCAATTGGCAAACAGTGCGAGTTGCTCGGTAGGTCGTCCTTTTCTCCCACCACCCAGTAAGAATGAAAGCAGCTGGCGTGTTGCTGACGATAATTTAAATGTGAAAAGACATCTCTATGCTTTTTACGCGCCACAGATCGCCGTTTGAGACGCAACCTGACGCACGATTCATTGAGTTCAACTGCTTTCAAGCTATCCGGTCGAGTCACATCGCACGGTCGCAAAGATTTCGAAGTCGATAATTTCATTTAGTTCCGCCCTTTTACCGTTCATAGATGTAGAAAACGACTAATCATGTCCTGTGTTAAAAGGCTCATACTTCGGTCTGGTATCATTTGGGCAGTTTACTCCACATTCTTACAACAGATCGTTCACGGAGCCGACGACGAATGCAATTTAAGGGCAGAGTGTAAACCGGGAATTGTTTTGCCTGTTTGGGAAGGCAGTGCTTCTACTGGTGAGATTGTTGGCCGCGCGTTTGTGTATCTTCTTGCCTTGTTGTACTTTTTCCTCGGTGTTTCAATAATCTCCGATCGCTTTATGTCGGCGATAGAAATAATAACATCAAAGGAAAAAGAAATAACGATTACGGACAAACAAACTGGAAAGGAGAAAATAGTAACCGTCAAGCTTTGGAACGAAACGGTTTCGAATTTGACTCTTATGGCCCTTGGTTCATCAGCGCCAGAGATCTTGCTTTCTGCAATCGAAATATGCGGGAACAATTTTCAAGCTGGCGAGCTTGGCCCGTCAACAATCGTCGGTTCAGCTGCGTTCAACTTACTGATTATCATGGCAGTTTGTGTTTATGTTATTCCCGATGGCGAAGTCCGCCGAATTAAACATCTCCGAGTATTTGCTATCACTGCGTCCACTTCGGTGTTGGCTTACGTTTGGTTGTACATTATTTTGGCAGTTTCGTCGAAGAACGAAGTTAAGATCTGGGAGGCAATTCTAACCTTCGCATTCTTCCCAATCATGGTTGGGGCAGCGTACATTGCCGACCGCCGATTGTTGTTTTACAGAGCCTTACGAAGAAGGCAAAGGCGCCAAAAGCGAGCTGGTATATCTGTTGTGCAGACTGGGGATTTCGATATCATTGGAGTTCAATTCAAGGACGGGTTTGTGGATGGAAACGTCGCCGATGGCCGCTATACAAGAGACGCCGAAACTGGACAAGATTTCGGTGATGATGAGTTGCTTCATGATTTGACAGAAGAAAGGCGTGAAAAGGCCATCCAGGCACTGAAAGAAATACGACAAAAGCACCCAGATGCCGACCGAGAGACCGTGGAGCGTTTGCTGGAGCAAGAGAATCTAAAGCTTCAACCTAAGAGCCGTGCCTTTTACCGGATCGAAGCCACTCGCAAGATGGTAGGTAGTGGAAATGTGTTGAAGATGAAACACGACAAGTTGGAGAAAGCCAGCAGTTCGGTCGCAGATGCCAAGCTTGAGATGCAGGATCTCGAGTATGAAGACCCTCAGGTGGTCAGTGTTTGTTTTGATCCCGTGCACTACATTGTCAAAGAAAACTGCGGCAGCGTGTTTATGAACATTACACGCACGGGCGGTGATCTGACTAACACTGTTTACGTCGACTTCAGGACAGAGGATGGTACAGCGGAAGCAGGCGGCGATTACGAGAAAACCGAGGGCACGGTGTGTTTCCGACCAGGCGAAACCACCAAGACACTCTCGGTCGTCATCATCGACGATGATATCTTTGAAGAAGATGAACACTTCTATGTGCACCTGGGCAACGTTCGTGTGGCTGCCGAAGATGGCGATTTGCTGCGAAACAAGTACCGCGGACCAGCTGGAAAGATTGGCAAAGATGGTATTGCCACGATCACAATCTTAGATGACGACTACCCCGGTATATTCACTTTTGAAGAAGAAAAACACATGGTCACCGAAGCAGATGGAACAATTAAACTCAAAGTGATTCGCCACACGGGTGCCCGTGGCACTGTTCGAGTTCCATACCACACTGTCGAAGGAACAGCTAAAGGCGGTGGCACTGACTACGAGGACGCAGTGGGCGAGCTGGAGTTCGAGAACGACGAAACTTGGTAAGAACTTTGTACGCTGCTACGTTAGCTAAATCATGTTAGTTTATTTATGTGGTACAGCAGGCGAGAAAAAGTGATAATTGTTATCATCTTGCATCTGTTATGTGAAAAAAAATAATTCAGCGAAAAGGGAGTTGTTTTAAAATCTCATCTTTGTTCCAATACTCAATATTTTTCTTTAGCGATTAACGATGCAATTGATGCAAATCACAAATCACTTAACCAAACTTCAGAGCATTTTTTCAAGAGCTGACAACAAATTTATAACCAATCGATTGGAACGGTTCACTACAAAACAGGCTGAACAAGCCTTCTTGTTTGCTGGCGGTATAATTGCTTGCTCTAATGTACCTCGTACAGCGACAGTTTCAAATGTGTAAATTTATCAAATGTTTGACTTGGCGACGAGTTGCTTTCGTTTACACCTAAGCTCTTACGCCGACAGTGGATGTTCGTTTATTGATTTATGCAAACGTGATAAAAATTCTATTTAAATTTAACGAAGCTTTTCCTTTTCGATTTACCGCCGACGTCTCTCAATTCAGTAATTCAACCAAACTGTTTTGCAAAGGCCATCACAATTTAAAGAAACAGTTCCATTCGGCAATTTAAAATGGTTCTATCTTGTTCCCATCTTTTGTCCAGTTACCATACATTTTGTTAGTAATCATCATAGCATCATCCATCGACTATTATTTATTTATTTATAGACAATTTTCCTCTTGTATGCACCCAACCATGACGACCATGGACTATGAAAGCTATATATTCTTCCCATATTAGGCGACGGGAGTCACGAGCCTCGTCAAGTCATTTACTATTTTCACCTCTGTCAACCATTCCGCTACTAAAATGGCTGTCATAAACAGAATGCGATTACAAAAAAAAAATAAAGTTCGACATCACTTTGCTTGACTTGGTTTTCACTGTTTAAAGATCAAACAATGCAACAGCGAATCTGGAAAGTACGACTCATGTTTGGACACTTTAAAATACTGTTTACTTGATTGCAATGCTGCAACCTGATAAGGATTCAGTCATGCTGTTAAAATACGAGAAACATTTTTTTCGCGCGTTTAAATACTGATGTTTTATCTTTCTAATATCGCAATATTCATTATGTAGATAGTCGATGAGTGACAATGCAGACCACGTCTGCACTTGAATAATCAATATATTTCTGTTTATTTTGTCAGGGCAGATATATCGTATGGGATAACTTTGCTGTATTATCAAAACATATCCTCCACGTTTGACAGCTCTATTTAAATATTAGCATGTGGGTTTGATTTACCTTTCCGACGCATGGCGGAAGTAAAAAAAGAAAATCTCTTTTGCTTAAAACTCTTTCGTCTTGTCTAATCTTTGGCCCCATTTTCACACTGTTTTAAGTTAATCTTTTATAAATGCTATATACAAAACTTTAATAATGATTTTTGTCTCCGTGCTTACCGCTGCTTAAGAAAATGGAAATTCCCACCTTTCCAGACCCTGAACTACATATTCAAATCCCGCACACACCAACTGCTTAATCTATTTCTATGTCGCTAATTAACTTGAAATAATAATGCTTCCTCTGTTTTCAATTGAACTCTGTTGACATATCTGAGAAATTTCCTTTCTATGTCATTGTTAATGACAAATTTCTCCCAAATGTCAGGGTCTCTCACTCTCCAAGACGTGGGGACAACGCAATAAAAAAGTCTTTATTAAGTTTTCAATCTTGGAAAGTGCATTTTGAGTGTTCTGAGTAACTCAAAAGTTTAAGGACCTACTGACGTGTTTTTTGGGGATGCGTTGCTAAGGATGTAATGGTTAAGTCATTTGAGAGAATTTAGCATTATTTTTGTCAGTTTCCAACTTTTGTAAACCAATGACCCTAAGTATGACGTCATCAAGCCACCCCCATGGTCACGTGACCAATAAAAGAAAACTCTAAATTCGTCTACGTGCTACACAATTTGGGTATTTAATCAGTGGTTTGATAAGTTGTATTCGTTTTTGCATCCAGCCAAGCATGGTTTTCTTTTTATTTTGAAAAGTGTTCTTTTTAAAGAGATAAACGATACTGAAGTACCCATAACATTTTCAAAAAAGATGATTTGAAAAAATCAGTGCTTAGCTGTATTCTGTATTTGGGGGTGAAATTTGCCATATAAAAAAAATTAATTCAATTTAAAGACTGCTGGAAATTTAGCTTTTTCTCAAACCGGAAGTCAGTTTGTTTATGCACGCGTAGTTGATCTGAGAACAAGCGTGAGGAAGGGCGAGGAAAAATCCTTCGATGCAAACAACTGTTCGAGTGGTGATTTTTGATTGTGAGTGGGTTTTGCGAGTAGGTTGTTTAGAAGTTTAACCTCCATTAAAGAACACTTGAAAATTATTTGCAGGAATGCTGTGACTCCAACACCAATATTTTTTTCTGAGAGTTATAAAAAAGAATGTTATATTTTTAATAGAGAGATATTTATGGGCAACTACTTGACAAGTAGTGAGCCAATATTTTTTTCTGAGTTATAAAAAAGAATGTTATTTTTTTAATAGAGAGATATTTATGGGCAACTGCTTGACAAGTAGTGAACTTATAATCCATTAAAAGTCTATTTTGCACTGATTCCCATCATCTCAGCAGCCTTTCTCAATGCTGTCAGATATAACTGAAACCATATTCACGGTCCTTTGTTTAACAGCACTTACCCACTTCAAAACAGAACAAAAATGGTTGTGTCCAGAGGACTCTTTTTCCTTGAGATAAAAAAAGAAAGGAAATCAAGACTTGTCACTGGACAGGGTTATCTATTTCTTCTGATGACCTTTTATCCCAATCCATAAAATGCAATTGGTATTTTTAGGGTTATGTGGTTTAATATTACAAGCAACACCATTGTTTATCTAGTGTTTATCTAGCTGGGCTCCTGACTCAACAAATGAAATGATGGACTAATGACAGGCAGAAACCTACAATACTGGACAGAACAAACTCTTGAAAAATTAGATTCCACATTCCCCCAAAAGAAACAACGAACTTCCCACGTAAAGCAAAGCCTGCATATTTTCTATTGATGAAATTGAGAATAGGGGTGGTCTAAATTTTTTCATGACATGTTTAAGATTTTAGTCGTAATAACCCCAGCTTTGACCCTGTCAGATTCCCTGAAATTTTTATTTCCAGTACTGGATCACCACCAAACAGTATTGACTTTTTTGTACTAATTTCTTTGAAACAGGAAAGACATTGAGATCAATGTCATAGATGACGAAGAATATGAGAAGAAAGAAAACTTTTATGTCGTGCTCGGTGAACCTAAAGTGGTGAAAAAGGATAATGACAGTGACAGTGGTGCTGGCAATGATGAAGTTTATGACGCTGAGAAAAAACGTCTTGAAGAGATGGGAAAACCCAGATTAGGTACTGACATTATATGAAGCCTGTAATGTAATGGTTCGATCCCATGTCCGGTATGTCGGTGCCCAACACATTTGGAATCTAGTGCATTCTGGTGTAGGTACTCTATCTGGGAGGCTGCTTTATACCTTCATTATTCTGAGCCACTCTACCAGACTGGATGACTTGTTCTCCTGAAACAAGTTTGTTTCCTTAGCATCAACATTTGTAATGTGAGGAAGTGCTGATTGGCCTTATCTGGCATGAGAAAACAGTAAATATGACTCAGATAATTATAATGATTATTATTATTGATAATAATGATGATACTATTAAATTAATAACAACAACAATAATAATAAGCTGCTTGCTAATAAATTGACATCACAGCGGCCATGTTGGTGTAGAAAACAATGCAGGAAAATGTCTTTTGGGAATTTGACTCTATTATTATGCACAACTTGTGGGGCCATCTTCTATTGTTTTGTATACCAATATGATCGTCTCCATCAAGTTTGTCATGTGATGGCTGCCTTGTTTTGTCAGGTGATGTACCAAAAGCAGAAGTAACCATCATAGAAAGCAAGGAGTTCAAGAACACTGTTGACAAGCTGCTTGTCAAAGCCAATTTAGCACTGGTTGTTGGCACATCATCCTGGAAAGAGCAGTTTGTGGATGCCTTGACAGTGAGTGGCAGTGGCGATGATGACGAGGGTGAAGAACAAAGTACTCCAACCTATGGTGACTACATGATGCACTACATGACAGTGTTTTGGAAGCTTTTGTTTGCCATCGTCCCTCCTACTGACATCTGGGGAGGTTGGGCTTGTTTTGTGGTCTCTATCATCTTTATTGGTGTCTTGACGATGGTGATAGGGGATCTGGCATCCCACTTTGGTTGCACCATTGGCTTAGCAGACAGCGTGGTTGCCATTACCTTTGTTGCCCTTGGAACAAGTCTGCCGGGTAATTGCTATGTCTCCTACATGCATGCCTTCAAGTTTTAATGGCTGTCTGATATGGCAGTCACTTGAGATGTAGAATGTACTGTTTCTACTGTTTTACATGTGTAGTTCTAGTCAATGGATTACATCGTACGGTCGGTCGCCTTATAACTATTACAATCAACAATCTTGACTGAAGTGTCACCAATGGACCTCATTATTTGCCTCATGAAGATTAGCAGTCTACAGTTTAATCATCATGGTCTACATCTCAAGCCACTGCTTCACAAGACTAGCAGTAATACCTTTTAGAAAACAGTCCTAAGAAAATATGCGGGCTGATTGGTTAAAAATCGTGTTTCTATAACTCGATGGAGACACAGAACTAGCATGAGCTGTTGACATAGTGATGGCGCGAGCAAAGAGAATTAACATTTTGATAATTAGAGTTGACAAGTTGTTTTCCTTTTTCTCAAAAAAGCTGTGGAAACACTCGCCTGCGGCTCGTGTTACCACAGCATTTGTAGTTCTCCCAAACTTTCATTCGTGTTTGTATAACTCGATAGAAACATGGTAGATGTTTTCTATTTCTTAAACATTATTATGATAACTGCCACAATAATCAATCAATCAATCACCTAGTTTTCATTCACAACAATTCTATGTTATTTGTGACATGACTTGTATGTTGTTTTCACAGATACTTTTGCAAGCAAAGTTGCTGCAGTCGGGGATGAATACGCGGATTCCTCAATTGGTAATGTAACTGGTAGCAACTCTGTGAATGTCTTCCTTGGACTGGGAGTGGCATGGTCCATAGCAGCAATAGCTAACGCAGCCCGAGGACAACCTTTTATAGTCGAAGCTGGTTCCCTTGGCTTTTCCGTTGTAGTGTTCTGTTGTACTGCTCTTATTGCAATCACAATGCTGATGCTTCGGAGAGCAAAAAAGGTTGGTGGAGAGCTTGGAGGTGCAAAGCCCTACAAACTGCCAACATCACTGGTGTTTGCTTTACTTTGGATGATTTATATCATACTATCATCTTTACAAACATACTGCCACATCAGGCCAGGCTTTTAGGATTAATTTAGGCAAGAAAATCTTTTCATCAGTCCCAACAGGGTACTACATAGTGTGGGTATATTTGAATTTTTAAAATGTTCGTCAGGGTTGCCTATTAATGCTGTCAGATGTATTTTGAAGTCTTGGAAGGTTATTTTTATGATTAATATATTACTATTGTACCAAACTAAGGCATTTGCCTTGAATTATTACCGGTAACTCCCAGGAAGCCAATACTGCATCTTTCGAATGCCACAGACTGTCTCAAAAGCTAAAAGCTAAAATCCAGAATCCAGAATCCGGAAACCAGAATTATCCACAATTCCTGAGAGCTATAACAACTTAACCACTCCTTGTATGCTCTGTTATGATCTCTCCACTCCAGTATTTAACTCTAAGGAAATGTAAACATGTTGTTTACTGTAAAATGGATCTGACCTTGTTATTCTGGATATAAAGACTTGAGCATGGTGATGGGATCATCAAGCCAAGGCAGTCAACATTACAATAAAGATAACTTAAAACTTGTTTAATTCATTTTCCTTGTTTTTTCGCCTGCATTGGTACAAAAATGCCTCTCTTAAAGGAAAAAGGTGAACAGAGGATGTGTTGCATAAGTGATGAGAGTGTGACTAATGCTGTCGATTATAGATTGAGGAAGAACATACAGTGAATATGAAAAATGCACATTCTTAAATCAAAGTTAAGTTCTTTCGAGATGCCCCACTAGCATTGAATAGACAAACAAGCAAGTTATGAAGATTCTCCCAAAAGGCAGATGAACATTGTGCTTCAAGGTCGACAACTGATGATATGGTCGCCATGGGTTAAAATGTTTTTTCGCCATGTTTTTGCAGTTTGAACGTACTGAGGGCTTTAAAAATAAAAATGATGTAATTTCATGACAACCAAAATGCCCAAAAACTAGAATAAAACACTGCAATAACCACTGTTAAGGACGGTGCCTACTAATTCAAAGGTATTTTTGCCCCGATTTATGATTATGCAGGAAAGGTAGATCTTCCCAAGTGTTATTGAAATCCAAAAAGAAAATTGGGGGTAACCACGCATTTTTTCAAAGATAATTCATGAACAATATTTGCATAAGGCTCTAAAATACAAAGCAGTGTATGGCATTCTTTCTCAAATTGAAGCTCAATTATCTCTAAAGAATGCATGGTTTACCCCCAATTTTCTTTTTGGATACCAAGAGCACTTACTAAGATCTACTTTCTCTGCATAGTTTTAAACCATGCAAAAATACCCCTGCATTAGTGAGCATCGCCGATAGGAAATCCAAGTATCTGGAGATGCGCAGAACGTATGCGAAATAACAATAGTAGGCACCATCCTTAATCAACATAAAAGAAATACAGCAAAAGGAAAGAGAAGTACGGATGGACACAAATGGATAAGATTCAAATGGATTGCATTTGGGTAATCTTGAAAAAAATCGACATGTTTTCACACTTTTGGCAAATCGCCTGGATAAAGGTCCCTTTTGCTCGGAATCATCTTGTGTGTGATGTATTGATAATTTCATCAAAACAACCTAAAATAATGTGACATACCCTATTCATAATCTCTTGTTTTGGAGGCTGTTGTAATAGCTAGAACATAATAATAAAGGAAGGAAAGATGGTAAAACACAACAGTTGTTTATTCAATAAATTTCAAAAATTACATTTAGGTAAAGTTGACCATGTACAATAAACAAATTGCGATGATGATCATTAAGTTACTTGATTCTCCTTTGAGATGGGGATTTCCACTAACAGAAGA
>OX421455.1:34587675-34600175 GCA_949126865.1 Montipora capitata | reverse complement strand
GGTGTACCTACATATTAAGGAAACCCGTCTCTCTTTCAACAACACGGACGTGGTGATATTCGATCGAGAAGAGGACTGGGTCCGAAGAGGCATAAAGGAGGCCATATGGGAAGGGTGCATGGAGCAGCCTTCTCTCAACCGCAAAGGGGGGTCCGTTTCAGTTTGTCCAACACATGGGACCGGGTGCTGAGGCGTCTTCCTAGTCGCCTGTCACGTGGTCTGTCCAGGTCACGTGACCTCTAGCATTAGCTGATGAAGGCCACGGTTTATGCTCGAAACGTTCTATGTTTCAATACACTATTTCTAGTAAAAGATTTAATTCTTTAACATTGTAGTCAGATTATTGTTTCTGTTTTCATTATCAAATTTGTATGCCACTCTTTACTTTCATGAGTGATTGATAGTTTCTTACACTAAGGATGAGTACTGTATGGCACTAAAAATGTTGCTGTTAAAGGATGTTGGCATCTTGAAACTGAAACTGAAACTGAAGATTGTCTTTAGCTACATTGTGAGTTAAATATTATTTAATATTTTTTTTGTCTGAATTTAAGTCAAGTCTGGTTCTTCATTCATTCCTTTCTTAATTCGTAAAAGTATTGTTGTTAACCACTGATCCAGTCTTGAAATGGAGTCATACTCTTTTACCTGCAAAGCGTGAAAAAGAAAAAAAGATTTTGAAAGCATTGCTACATGTATGTAAATAAACAAGACAAGGACAAAACAACATAGTTCTCCCTAGTTTTCAGCACATCATGTAAGGGACCTTTTCAAACCGGTAAAGCATTATTTTGGTTAATGTTGGACGTTCTGCAAAGCAGAAGTGACTTCTGAGCGTTTGCAGGCGGTAATAAGTGCTCTTACAAGTGGTAAATTTTACTGGTTACCGCCTGATAAGGAGAACCCTGAAACAATGTGATGAATTATAAACATAGCTGCTCTATTTTACACCAATTCTTGACTTTCAAAAAGACCACACATTTTCTGACAGTCTAAGTGAAAATGATGTGATGGTATATAAGGACCACTTACAGCCTCTGTAAATGATTCTGTACTCTGTTCTTCTTTAGCTTCGATGAGGGTCTACAAAGACAATTGATATAAAGTCAACTTCAAGTTTAGCACTAGAAAAATCAGAGAAAAACATACGTTATGACTGGGCTGAGTTGTTTACATGTAAATGTCCAATAGACATGATCCTGGTTGCCTGAGGCCAAACCTCATGGGCTGTCATGGTTACAAAATCCTGGTGCAAGTTCAGAGCTAACACCAAGCCAATGAAGTAGGTTCAGGTGAAATATATCTTCCATGGTTCAAGGGCTAAGATACCAAAGGGCAGAATTTTTCGCAATATATTATGTAGGGAGCTTAAGAAACGACGATGGCGACAGTTGTAACAATGCCACAAAACAGTGCCATCAATGGTTAAGGGGAAAAAAATAATCGTTTGCATGTACAGCACATACTTTAGCACATATTCTTGCAGTACTCTGCACAACACGACATGGAATCACCAAATTTGAGGTTTTGACCACAACCGGCACTAGCATACAAAATAATGTACAAAATATGTGAATTTTTTTCCTCTATTTTTTACTCTGAAACCGCTTGTACCAATTATTTCTTAACAACGATGTGAATAGCCCATTTCCGAATTGCTGCATGCCTAAGTTTCAAAGCGAGTCCTGGTGCACAACCATTCAAATGGAAATTAGTTGCAGATTCTTATGCAAATCAAACTCATTTCCCTTACAATAGCTGAGCACCAAGACTCACTTCGAAACCGAGACAAACAGCAATTCGGAAATGGCTCATTGACCAAATGTGAGGTTGTGTAGAGGACTCGAGAACCTGACAAAACATTTTAATTTTCATCCCAAACAACCATACGATTCACACCAATTTTATTCCTGTAATGTGGATACACACTTTGGACCATTCCGAATGACGTGGAGTTAACCCTTTCAGCCCCGAGAGTGCCAAATGGCACTTATAGATTTTACTCTGTCTAACGCCAGACGATTTTACTCGTCAATGGGGAACCCCTCGGGGCTGAAAGGGTTAACAGTGTGTATCACGAAATTATTACAACGGGAAAAAAACATAATTAGACAACGTTCTCGTTGGCGTTGTCATCCTTGTCCTTGCGTACACTGTAAGATCCCTACAGCCACAATGTCATCATTTTCTCAAGCATTGCTGTTTTGAAAGTCTAGTTTGTACTTACCCTAAGTAGTTTACACTCTCTTGTGTCCTGGAATGCTGGGTACATGTCACAGTATTTTTCGACAGCTCTTTGAGCTTCAGCATTATCAATACACATGTGGCAGAGAGTTGCTTTGAAGAAATACTCTTTGGCACTATACTTCAGTAGAGAACTTTCAATAGCATCGGCACCAACCTAAAATGTTAAGTTATTGGATAATGTTAATATCAAAGTACAGTGTCTTCTTTGATAAGTTTTGATTTGCCACCATGCTGACCTCAAAAATTATATTGCTGATTTATAGTTTTGGTTAACTATTAACCACAACTGCTTCTAGAGCGAGTTTCAATCGAGTGTCGTAAAACCAAAACCAAAGTAATTACTTTGGCCAATCAAAAAGGACGGAGACAATCCAGAAAACCAATCAAAACTCGAAGTAGCCGACACAAAACGCGGGAAAATGTGCACGCACGAGCCATGATTGGTTTTGGTTTCACTTCTGATTGGTTGAGAAAGTGGCGTGGGAACTTTGAACCAATCACTGAGTGAAGTAATCATAAACCAAAGCAATTGGATATTTACTTTCGACACTCAATTGAAAACCGCTCTATTATACTAATAACTGGCGAACTTCCTTTACTAATAATTCAGTTAGGAACAACTCAGGGGCGAACGCAATAATCAATAAAATGCTTGTGTGCTTTCAAAGGGTACTACCGGACATCCCAAAAATCAGAATTGGGGATGACCATCTCGAAAGAGTGACTACTTATAAGCTACTTGGTGTCCACATAACATATGATCTGACATGGAACGATGAACGCCGTCACCAAGAAGGCAGCAAAACGTATCTATTCTATACGACTGCTCAAACGAGCTGGTGTGGCTGCTAACGAACTTGTCCACATTTACATAACATCCATCAAATCTATTATTGAGCATGCATCGCCAGCATGGTTTTTCCCGTCTACTGGATACCTCATTGGTCAGCTGGGAGTGATACAGAGACGTATCGACTTTACGCCATTACTATGTCATACTTCAAACAAATGGAAAACGAGGAACACAAGCTCAACCACCTGTTCCCACAGCGCTACCAAAATCAGTACTCCACAAGATCACAAGCTAGAGGCACAATCAAAGTACCATCAATCCGCACTAAAAGAGCTGCCAACTCCTTTATCATTAAAGCTAGTAGATATTACAATGATGAACTCACTAGAAACCAGTGAATAATCTAATTATACCCATAAAGTGACATTTCGTATTCACTTATATCCATTCACCATTTTAATTCACAAATTATTGTACATATTTTTATATTATATTTTACAAATCTTACCAATGTATTTTAGACTGCAATGTCTACAGTTGGAAACAAAGCTATTATCATTATTAATATTACAAATAAAGTATTTGTTTTTCTTTATTTTATGATAACTTACCTGTTCGTAAATCTCAAGAGCTTTTGCATATTCTCCCATCTGTGCTGAATACATTGCAACTTTCAATAAGCACTTGTTTGCAGAGCTACAAAAAACAAACAGAAGAACTTCATATTGGCAGTTACAATGAAACTTGCATTTCCCGTAAGACGAGAGTAAGATGCCTGTGCTAAACTGCACAGGGATATCATTATGGTTTGAAGAAGCTGACAAAGAAAGAAAACCAATCCACTATTTTAAACTATGCATGCAGTGTTTTAATGCTTTTCAAACATTCCAGCCATTTTTATGTCACAATAACCAGTTTAGTAATAATAATAATGATGATAATGATGATGATGATGATGATGATGATGATGACGATGATGATGATAATAATAACAGCTGACCCTAGATTGTCATCGGTGAAAGTGTAACCTGACTATGGCATGGATCGACGTCAAGAAGGCGTACGACTCGGTAGACCATGGTTGGCTGGAGGAGATGATGATCCTGCATAGATTTCCTGTTTGGTTGTCAAGGATGGTGTAGAAGTTAAGGAAGAGCTGGAACACAAGGGTGGTGGTGGTGGTGACTACAAAGCAAGGTCGTGAGACTTCTGAGCCAATTTGGTTTGTCAAAGGCCTACCAAAGGGTGACGCTCTTTGCCCCAGGCTCTTCACGGTCTGTCTGAACCCCATCGCATGGAAGATCAGCGCCAGCAAGGGATATAAACTATCTAAGCGCATTAGTGTAAAGGTAACAGACCTCTTGTATATCGATGATCTAAAGATCTTTGCGTCTTCGGAGAGTAAACTAGACTGTGTTATGGGATCAACCAAGAGCACAATGGAGGATGTCCGACTCCAGTGGAACCTCAAAAAGTGTGGAGTTGTCATGTACAAGGGGGGAGGGGGGGCACATACCTATCTCCGTGATGCCTGGGGGTAAGGGTAGATGAGAATATGTGTGTTCCCAACCTCGAAGAGGCAATCAGTATAAGTTCTTGGGTGTGTTAGAGACGGTGAGGCAAGAGGAGAGCATGTTGTTGGAGTGCGCAGCTAAGGAGTTTCTTCGCAGAATGTCTATCATCTGGTCAAGTCCCTTGTCTGATCACAACCGTGTAACAGCCTCAAACCAATTTGCATTACCAGTGTTAGGCTACCTAATGTGGTCACAACAGAGGCCAGTGACAGAGCTTAAAAAGTTAGATAGAGAAGCTTGCAAAATAATTGTTGAGAATGGTGGGAAACATCCCAACAATTCAACCGCCATCCCATACATGCCAAGAGAGAAGGGAGGTAGAGGCCTGTGCTCGATCAAGGAGGAGTATAAGTTGACGAAGATAAAGACGGCAGTAAAGTTACAAAGAAATGGTGACCCAGCTACGGCGATGGTCAGTGAGTTTGAAGAAAGAGTGGAGAAGTTAGGTCATAGTTCGTTAGTTGAAGAGGCAGCAGGGTACGCAGAGGAGATGGGCCTCCAGTTGCAACTAGAGTAGGCCTTGCGCACGGTATTGGTGGTCAAGGCCGTTCCAAAATACGTAACGCTAAATAAAGCGCTGGATTTTAAGATTACAACGTTACTGTAATAATCTAAAAACAGAAATGGAAAGTAAATTTCATGTGCATTTAGCTGCTAAAAAGAAACCTTTAAAATATCTTTCTGTTTTCAATTAACAACAAAATAAAAAACGCGCACTTGAAATCAGCGAGAAAAACAGCAGTGAACGCGATTGAGATGTTTGCGTAAATCTTTTATTTCTCTCAAGAAACTGCCCAAGAACATTAAAAATTTAGGTGCACATTAGTTGGACAATACCCTGGGAAACATTCATCCACAGACAGTGAGTACTTTTAGAGTAATAGTGGTGGAACTAGCGTTACGCTACTAGTTTTTGCACTAAATTTTTAACCATCACGCCAAAATTGAAATTTTCGTTTCGCTTAGCGTTCAAATGGTTTGATGTATGGTTTGGTTCGTTTGGTTCGTTTCGTTTGAATCGTTTGGATGGTTTGTAAAACACTTGGTTTCCTTCGTTTTAATCGTTCCTCTGAAATATTTCTTTCGTACATAACCCAAAATACACGCTAAAATTCCAGTTTTGAAAATTGCAAAGCCGTGAAAAGCGCCAAAACAAAACAATTAACTCGTTCTGCTTCACTGAACAAAGTTTGGTTGCCTAGCACGTGACAATTTTTACTCAGTACGTGACTAATTCTCTCACGCAAAGTACAATCTTTGAAAGGCTCGAAACCTTTGAAACCTTCGAAACGCTTTAAACGTTTTCTTTCCATCCTTTCAAACGATAGATGCCGCGAACCAAACGAACGATAGAAAGTTTGAAACGATACAAACGATAGAAACGATGTTAAAAGTGCGATGTTTCGGATAAAAATGTAACGCGCCGGACGAAAAATTTTCCGATTCCACCAAGTTTGTCTTGGTGCTGTGCGCTAACAAAGCAAAATAAACGCAAGGCAAGTATCAAAATAAACATCAGACATAATAGACAAGCGTTTGTTTTCCGTATTATTCCAGATAAATACTTTGTAGCAAAGAAATAACAGCTAAAAGTCGGGTATTGTCGATAAAGAGCGTTTGACAACCAATACCGTGCGCAAGGCCAGTACCCAAATCCAACCTGCATAAAGCATGATAGCGGAAAAGTGATAGGTGAAGGTGTTTGGAGCAGAGGTCATTGTATGCGGTGCACAAACAGAACCTGGCAGGGGAAATTAATCTTCGCGAGAAGTGAAGACAGGAACCTTAACTTTGATGGCTGTTTCTGCTGGTTAAGTGGTTGGAAACAATACCCAACACATACAGTGGTAGGGATATTTGAGCTTTCCAAACAGTTACTACCTACGAGGTTGTACGCTTGCTGGAAAACGCATGCGGATGTGACGGGTGAGGTGATGTGTAGTCTATGCAATAAAACCCCTGAAGAGTCGCTCACATCCTGGCTGGTTGTACTGCCATTGCACAAGTGAGTGCATGACCCACCATAACGCAGCCCTCAAGCTACTCTTTTTCGAGATTCTGCAAGACGTAGGCCTTGTAGACTCATGCCACCTTGGTGCTCGCCACTGAAACTGAAGCCAGTGTACGAGGTGAACAATGCGCAAGCACTCTGGGATGTCCCCCTATTTGAGCAGCACCAAGAAGTTAAAGCCAACAGAGTGGATGCTCATATTATCAACCACGAGTCAAAGCAAGTCATCACGCTTGGTTTACAAATCATGAGAAAAGGAAGGAGGAGAAAACCACAAAACACTGACCGCTCTGTTGGGAATTAAATAAAAGCAGAAGTACCAAGGAAATGAAGTGAAACAATATAATATCATAATGGACGTACTGGGGGGATGGTGCCGAGACTTAGAATTCAAGCTGAAGGAGCTGGTCGGAAGTAAGAGTAAGGGAGTTCTTCATAACATGCAGGCTGTACTCTCGGCACTAAACATCTCTCGAACGTTTAAAGTTGCAACATGAAAATGAATACCACATTCGAATTTATTAACTCTCTGTCTTCAACGTCTTTAGGATTTTTTAAACTATGATGTAATCGTCAATGGATTTCTATGGCCCAATAAGTAATGTTTGAGAGAATTTTAAAAACTTTATGATCACTGTTGTAAATTTTAGATGTCCTAAATAGTTTTACCAAATTGAATTTTTTTCCTTTTCTTTTTGATCAAAGTATTATTAATAGCACTAATTTTATATATCCTTAAGTTTTCCAAACAATTTTGTCTCAAGTTTTCACTATAGTTAATGGACTACACTCACGCACCTCGTTATACTATTTTTAGTTAACTGTATATCGCATACAAAAGTTTTAAGTACTGATATAATAATAATAATAATAATAATAATAATAATAATAATAATAATAATAATAACAATTATTATAATAATAATAATTATTATTATTATTATTATTCTTATTATTATTATTATTATTATTATTATTATTACAGCCCACATGCAACATAGGTTTTGAAATACACTTTTTGTATTCATGAACAAGTTATCATTAGATTTGTACTGGCTTAAAACAATACATTAACCGCAAACCAACAGTACCATCATTGGCTTCGTCTAGAAGCTTGGCACACTAACTCTGCGCATGCTCCTTTAAACCCGTGATGATGGCAGCGATTTGCCTCCAACATATCATTTTATATCTCAAAAAAAGGATAAGATGCTTAATGGTGAGTATGAACAACAGCCTTATGGATGGAGACAGTAGTTACTGTACTACAGTAGTATGTGTATTGAAATGCTGGGTCTTGAAACATAACCTTGCAAATTATATTCAGTGTTCTTTGCGCTAGAGTGGCATCAATCCCTAATAATAATAATTATTGATGATTTCATTGCAACTACATGTTCAGTAGATGGTCAACTCCATTGCAGTTGAACCTAAATCGACATTTGCACCTGTTTGACTCTTCCCCTCTGTAATATTGAGCAGCCTGTTCATAATGAAATATTGCCTGAAAAAGATAATAATAATAATAAATTATTACACTCATACCGGTACATGACAGACCTCTGGCTTCCGATTTTTGTTTGATAAAATTCTACATACACAGAAATCACTTTCTATTTCATTCTCAATTTCAACCTTTTGCTTAACCAAGATTAAGTTGGGAAGAGTCTAATAACCTAGATGCAACCCTATGTGAATAATCAAGTATAATCATTACACCAATTATACCAATTAAAACAAATTATTTATGTACTAAAAATTATTCAACAAATGGCACTGCAGACATTATCATTCCGAAATTGACACCTTGCAAGGAAGGATGGAAAAAAATTTTTCCTTATCAACAAATAAAAATCGTAAGTATTCAAATTAATAATCATTACAGGTATGTCCAAAGTGTCGTACATGTTTTTAAGTTACCGAATACATGGCGAGGGTCTCCAGTTCTAACAGTTCTTGAATGTGCTGTAGGGGAACTCACCACAAAAAAATAATTCAATAATTTAAATCTCACCTTTTCTAGGTCTGCCGTGTTTCCCTCATAAATCTCAGCCACAGTAATATGATGCTTAGCAGCCATAGTAAACCGACCCTAACAAACCATAAAGCCGTCAACTCAAGGCTGAGCATCAAAATGTATATGGTCAGAACTGTTCTCCATTCATTTTTAGGCACTTCTTAAAAATCAGGCACTTGATAATGATAATAATGTGAGCAGAAATTACATGCTGGTCATTCAGCGGGTTACAGGGTTTATTCACAATACTTTTCAAAGAAAATAGTGCATGTTACATCTATGTAAGGAAAATGGTTTTCCATTTAACACACCTGGCAGATCATTTATGTTACTGATATTTAACCAACAATTTTCGAACAAAACATTTTCCTACCATATCTGTGTAAATGTTAATGGCCATTTCAAAAGCTCTCACTGCTTCTGCAAGAATTTAAAAAAAAGATAAAAAAATTATACATGTGTATACATACTTGTATAGTTTATGATCCTATACCTAAGGTCCTAGAGTTGCTCAGCTCTTGAGCTTCTCTTCTGTTCCAGAGACTTTTCTCTCACTTACTTTAATACAACTCAATACAGTGTAGTCATGCATGCTTACCCGAAAGCAGTCAATAAACCAATGTAGTTTTGACTGTAAACTGTTCATGGAAATAACTTAAGTTACATGCACAGATGCTTTTCATCATCAAAGAGCAAATATCAATCAACAAGTTGATTGATATTGTGCAATGTGCACGTTCAATGTATGGTATACATGTATGGCTTGGCGGATAGAAAAACAACAGAATGAAGGGGTAGTTTCTAAAGAAACTGTGGTGCTGCGTCGGTGGGGAAGTAGTATACAAAAATTTGGTTTTATCAACGGAGTTGATAATGTAAATTGGCCACCGTACAGAGATTCTAAAAGCTGACGTTTCAAGCGTTAGCCCTTCGTCAGAGCGAATCGAGGGATTATGGGTTACGTGTAGTTTTTATAGTAGAGTAGGAGCTACGCTATTGGTGGTAACATGGCAACGTGAAAAATAGGAATATATTAGTTAAATGAAAAGCGTTCGTTAATAACTGGAACAAAAATTCATCTTTCAAATCGGCACCCTTAATCCTCACGGTATTAACGAACGCTTTTCATTTAACTAATACCACCAATAGCGTAGCTCCTACTCTACTATAAAAACTACACGTAACCCATAATCCCTCGATTCGCTCTGACGAAGGGCTAACGCTCGAAACGTCAGCTTTTAGAATCTCTGTACGGTGGCCAATTCACATTATCAACTCCGTTGATAAAACCAAATTTTTGTATAGAAAAACAACAGTTCCCTTTTGTTCATGAAAGTAAAGTTCTGTTATGCAGGGACATTTCCTGGATAATCTTAGTAGGGTCAGGATGGTGTGGCAGCCATCATGCAACCATGCCTCACCCCTCAGTCTGTGATCCTCTATAGGCTGAGCTTCAATAATAGAATTCATCCCGATTCTTCTGATTTTCTCTGAGTACTATTTTCTTTCACTCTCTTCAAAATCAAGATCTCCCATGCCGTGTAATTATGCCAGCGTGTACTGTCCATGAGAGTCTCCCCAGGTTGTATTGTCTCTTGCCTAGTTTCAACACAACTGGGAGAGGGCAAAGGGGCAATGTCATGTTATTTTAGGGTGTTTGAAGTGCTACTATGATCAAAAAATCACCTTTCTTCCTTCAGATTTTTAAAGTGTGATTGCTCAACACTTCACTGGCAAAATTTTAACCTTTGATTTTTATCCAAAGGCTATTTACTTTGAGTGTAAGGTTTGGATTTCATGCTCTGCTATTACTCACGTTCCACACTGACCGATTGGACCTCAGAGGGTTGGATCTATGGAAAAGTGATGTTAACTACTCACTGCACTGTAGCTTAAACGCTGCTTATCACATATGCAAAACACAAGTTTAAAAGTCTGAAAGCCCGGAACTCCCAGGATGCATATTAATTCAGCCATGTACACAAGCATTGCATTCTTAATTAAACTATTGAGTCTTTGATGTCATTTTCTCCTCGATCCAGCTCCCTCACGGTTTTTAAAGTTAGTCATGGCAAACCATTGTGGAAGGCGTGTTGGCTTCATGGTTAGAATGCTCGACTCCGGATCGAGTGGTCCGGGTTCGGGTCCTGGCCGGGGACATTATGTTGTGTTCTTGGGCAAGACACTTTACTCCCACGGTGCCTCTCTCCAACCAGGTGTATAAATGGGTACCAGCGAAATGCTGGGGGTAACCCTGCGATGGAATGGCATCCCATCCAGGGGGGAGTAACAATACTCCTAGTCGCTTCATGCCACAGAAACCAGGATAAGCTCCGGCTCTGATGGGCCACTTGGCTTGCAAACATACTTTACTTTTTTTTTTAATGGCAGACCATTAAACAGGCAAATTCCAGTTAAAATTAACAGGTGTTTTTTAGAAATCAAGGCTTAAAACTTCGATGAGTTACTGTTTAATTAGCATGATAGTTTTGAAATCCACAGAATTTGGTCATAGTAGCACTATAAGGGACATCTTTAGTTTGTCACAAGTTTAAAATTCTAAAGTGGTTATGTGGAATTCCTTTACTGACAAAATTATCGTTACATCACAAACAGGATGAAGGCCTCTATCCAGGCAATTTCCCATAAATTTGAAAAACCTTAGGCCAACTTTTTTCATGATTACCCAAATGCAATCCAGTTCAATCTTGTCCACTTTTGTTGTATTTCTTTTATGTTGTTCAATGGTTTTAAGTGGTTCTTGCAATGTTTCATTCCACTTTCTGGGCATTTTGAATGTCATGAAATACACAAATTTGAGTGACATAGCCCCTTTAATAAAACTAAACTTGAATTTACCTTCTACATCAGTCTTCTTAAAACAGTTCCCCGCGTCAACATAGCGCTGCCCTGCTTCATGCTTGGATTGAAGATTAATCTGTAGATTTGCTGCTTCCATGAATGCTTTACCTGCAGCTATATAAGAAGTATGTGTCACAAAAATCATGTTGCCTGGATGTGTCAACTTTTGAGCCAGCTTGCCATGTTGATGAATGATGTGTATTGTGATGGTGGGTTTTCTGTGGAATATTCACTTGGTAAAAACAATGAACTTGCAAGTTACAGTTTGGTCAAAGTTCTGTGTTCACGAAAACACACCAAAATGACTCCGATATCAGTGATGGGCCTGAGAGCAATTAAGGATTAATTTCACACATCTTTGAAATTAATCCCTAATTGCATGAAGGCACATAAAAAATTTGCGATTTATTACATGTTTCTCACATCAAGGGCACAATCATTGAAGGACACCTGTTCAATGCCACGTCAAATAACAATCAACTTAACATGCTAGAGTTCAATTCAATAAATTGTTGATGACAACAGAAATAGCGCTTAATTAAAATGTATTGGACAAAAAGCAGTTTAATCAAAGTCAGAATCTGGCAGAAGATTCTCTTGTACATGTAACTTCACTTGATCAGAAAATGCAACTTTTAACCAATCAGGATCAAGTAATCATGCCCTTTGATCACCTAAAGTGGCCTCACGATTCGTCTCAGCCAATCAGCATTCAGTAATTTTGCCCGTATGTGATACTAATAACAACGATGAACACTGTCAACAATCCCAAAATTACACATGCCTGCACTCATTAAATTTTCCCTGCAACTCTTCACCACTTCTAACTTAAGTGCAATGGCTTCATCAACGTACTAAAGAAAACTGTAACCTCTATATCTAGATGATAACTTAATTGCCACCTACACGCAGTTATTGGACAGTGATTTATCAGTTGGAGAGTGTAACGTAACTAGTTCTTTGAACAAACAAGAGAAGAAAACAGACTAATACAAA
>OX421455.1:34580175-34585175 GCA_949126865.1 Montipora capitata | reverse complement strand
ATAACAAGACTCCAGCAGTGGCAAAGCCCTGGTTTTTTTCTTTACAACTTATAGTGTCTACGTATGTATGTGTCAGCGAATTCCTAACCAGGTGAAACTCTAAGAACCCAGGGATGGCACTAGGATTTTTCAATCTGGGTCCTGGGACCCGCATGTTCGGCAAAATTGGGGTCCCAAGCATTTTTTGGGGGTCCCAAAATCTTGGTGACCCTCTGCGAGAAAAAGAGTATGTTTTAAATTATGAGAAAAAGAGAGTAACCAACTTGGAATTAATATTGACGCATATGCATAGGACTGGCCGACAAAGGCTTTTTCTAGAGCCGTTACATTCATTCCTGGACAAGAACTCTGTTAATGAAAGAGCACCCTTTCCAAGGGTTTACGCATCACTGGTTTCCTCCCTTAGGAGCAACGAACAGTGACGTCTTTTGCTATATATTTGCATTCAGTGACTTGCAGAGTACATTCCTCTGAAGAAGACCGCAGAAGGCGGTCGAAAATTTAGTTTTAACCTTTTTAGATGTTTCAAACCCCATTTCTTAGAACTTCAATTATGATCACAGATCGCTCCAACAGTTTTACAAACAACAGAATATACTGACAAATCAAAGCAAGTTGTGTGAGTTATTTAAGTCAGTGCCTTGCGTCCTGGGACGCATTAAAATTTCGATGATGCATTTTTTAGATTTTATTTGCGTAAAAATGCACGATTTCTGCGTTAACGCGATCCCTGGAACCACACCCCGGGTGATCTTTCCATTTCTCCAATGTAGCAACAGACGTTTAACCACAGACTTCCACGGGTCTCAGTCGATTTTCAGGCATACGGTGCACATGGAATTAAATTATTTTTTGGTTATGACATTGGGTGACTTAATATTTTTTATGACCTTCCCAAGGTGGAAGATCCCTTAGCAGCTTTAGCAGCTTTCAAAACCTTCAGCAGAAATGGGTGAGTAGACTAAAATATCAAAGGTGAAAGACAATAATAAAGTACTTCAAGGGCGCTTGAAAAGCCCTTGAAAAAAATGATTTTGTGGAAAACTGCTTGAAAACTGCTTGAATTTTTGCTTGGTTGAAAATTGTTGAGATAGCATCATGCTAATTTAGAAGAGACATTTCAAAGATCTGAGCCCAAATTTGATTATTAGGGAAACATTAAAACCTAAAATTAAAAATGTCCATGCATGCAGTTAACTTGCATGATGTGGAAAGGAATATCAAGGTACGCTTTTTCAGCACTGAAAACACTGAAACACTATGTATGGCATAGAAATATTATTAAAAAGACTCCTTGAAAACTCAATTTCTGGCTCTTGAAAACTCCTTGAATACTCCTGGAATTTTATAGACAAAATCCAGCACGAACCCTGATAAGTACATGTCATTCAAATGTTTGTTTAATCTGATAATCCAAAGTGGTGTGTAATATTAATTTGCAGTATTCTTGAAATTCCTTGCCCACAGTTTTTCTCAAAGAAACTGCAAGTTTTTCTCACCTATAAGGGTGCATGAAGGCCAAATTCGCCACAGTTCATTTCTTCATACAGATGTAGATTCATGATCATTGATTTCCTTTTATTCTGAAAGGAGCTCAACGTTTCCACATGCCCACTTGGGGTGACCATAACCACTTTCACTTCTGTAGTGGGGCTTTTAATAGACAAATCTTCCTTGGTCTGGTTAGAAGTCAAAATTTCACCCTAATAATAATAATGCCTAACCAAATCCTTAATCTTTCTCATAATTTATCTTCTATGACACACTAATACCATCCTATGAATATAGTAAAGTCTGCAATTTTTTTCACCAGGTTGAGTCTTCATCTTGTGTGCCAGCGTGTAACAGACTTGAGTAAAGAAGATATCGACTGGGTATTTGAGCTCACCAAATGCAACATGCAATCATTGTAAGCCAGCGGGTATTCCTTGCTTGAGTATTACTTGGGCTTTCAATAAATTTTTGAGTATGTGTCTACCCATATCAGAGTAAGCGGCAGTAAGTGAAAATACCACAGTATTTAGAGAAAGCAATATAGAAAGTAAGAGTTTATTTCAAATACCTGTTATGGTTTCTTTGTTTTGCTTAATTGGTACTGATCATCAAACGTTGTGCTTGGTGAAAGGAAATTTGTGGTAGTTTAATTGTTGCACTTTAATTAAAGTGGTACTATGATCAAAAAGTCAAATTTGTTTTCTTTGGGTTTCAAAACTATGTTAAGTAAACACGAAGTAACTCAAGTTTTAAGCCTTAATTTAAGAAAGACACTTGTTTATTTTAACTGGAATTTTCCTCTTTAATGGTCAGCCAGTACTAACTTTAAAGTTCTGAGAGGGCTGGATCAAGGAAAAAATGACGTCAAAGACTGCAATGTGTTTGTACGCGACTGAATTAATAATAATGATAAATATCATTCATTCCACTCTTTGCAGAGAATACAACTGAATTGTCAAGTGGTAAAATTAACAATTTTATTATTACGACACAAATTGTAAAACTAATCTAAAAATCTAAAAGTAAGACAATCATTCCCTCTTTTGGTTCTTATGTAAGGGCGGAGAGACTTTTCATGGTCAGATCTAAGATCATATGGTACATCAATAACTTCATTACAAGTGCACAATCTCCACGTGGAGAAAAGCTTGCTACCAATATCAAACCGTCTTTTCTCAAGACTTTCAAGACCAGAAATGGTCAATTGAAAGCTTCATAATAACTACGATCTGGGAAGACAATTTTAAGGGCTCTTTTTTAAGGGCTCTCTTTTGTATGGATTCCAACTTAGCTGACAAAATAATACTCTGGAATATCTTGCCACACTGGGACAGCATATTCAAGTATACAGCTGTAGATCTGACGGAGCACTTACAAACACCAATGATATTGCTGCCAGCCACACCAGCTGTTTTAAGCACCCTTAAGGCATACAATCGGCATGACTATTGCGGGGGTGGGGGATAGGGGGTGAGGGGTAGGGGTAGGAGGTGAAGGGTACCATAGCTAAAACAACCCAAGCCTTTACAAAAATGCTAACCTTAGGCCTAGTCCTTATCTAAAGCATAGTGTTTAGGCCTAAGGTTTGCAATTTTGTAAAGGTTTGGGTTGTTTCAGCTATAGTACTCTTCACCTCCTACCCCCACCCCCAGAATAGTCATGGCGATTATCAGCTATAGTACCCTTCACCCCCTACCCCTCACCCCCTATCCCCCATCCCCTACCCCCTATCCCCCACCCCCTATCCCCCATCCCCGGATTAGTCATGCTGCATGCAATCATATAGCGGCCTTACTATATATAATCAATGTGGGCGTTACACCAAGTAATTTAAAGGTCGAAACTCTTTCCAACTGGTGATTTCCTATACAGATGGGATGTATAACAGTATTAGGGTATTTCGTGAAATTTATAAGTGTTTTTACATTTAAGTGGATTTAACTTCATCTTATGTTTGATACAAAAATTATATGTGTCTCTGACAGCTAAATTCAAAATGCGAATTGACTTATGAGGCAAAATTTCTAAAAGTGTAGTATGATCTACGTATTTGGCTCTTATATTCCAGTCCCTTAAGAGTCTAGTTATCTAATTGAGAAGAGGGTCACGCCTATCTTAGTCCCTTGGGGTTTGCCACCATGGTTGTGCTTCCACTCAGACAAGGTATCATCTATACACACAGCTTGGGTTCTACAGTGTATTAGTCAGAAAGTACTTTATCCAATTCAGATAGCACAGGGTCCACACCAAGGAGTGATAGTTGATCCATAAGTACAATGTATATGGTGATCTATACATGTATCAAGTCCCTTTGAAAAATTAGGAAAAAAAAAATCTGGCACAGGAGTTTTGGGCTTTCAGATTTTTAAACTTGTCTTTAGTCACTGAAATTTCAAGCTATTGAGTAAATGACAAAACTTTTCCCGGGATCCAACCCCAACCATCTGAGGTCCAGTCGGTCAGTTTTGAATGTGAGAAATGGCAGACCCTGAAATCCAAAACTTACACTCAAAGTAAACGGCCTTTGGATAAAAATCAAAGCTCAAAATTTTGCCAGGCAGGTGTTAAGCAAACACACTTTCAAAATCTGAAGAAGAAAAGGAAGTGATTTTTTGATCATAGTACCACTTTAAGGAAGTGAATGAATTATCCTCTTTTCCAGTTTTCAGCAGTTGTGGTATTTTTGATTACCTCAGAAGAATGATTTACACTTCTATTTTGTGAACTACATTGTATGATAATTTTAATGTAAAGTTCTGAAGAATATTTATGAAATAACGTGATATAGTGTGATTTTCTTGGTGCGTTTGTCTTCAGAAGGACTGTCGTACATCTACATGTACTGTAGTTCTCATGTGGATTCTTCTTATGCACAGCACAGGTGCACTACGGGTCACATTCTTGTTCAGTAAGCATAAAATAAAAAGTTGTGTTGGTCGATAAAAAGATTTAATTAATTAATTTTATTTTCAGATACGAAGATAGCACCTGGGGCTGGAGTGATAAAAAGAAAAGAGATGAAATGACAGAAGACAAAGCTTGGTAGTTAACCAAACCCCTTTGCCTGCTTTGATGAATTATAATAATTATGTCCAGAAATACCGACAATTAGATGCACACCTATTTTGATTTAAGCACCAAAAGTGTCCCATTGCTTTTTCCCTCAATTTCAATAATCTGCTGTTTCCAGAATGAAGGCAATGAATCCTCTAACCTTACTCCTCAAGTACATTGTATATAGACATAAGCGACTTTAAGATCTACAACGTCACCTCAAAATATAACTTTGCACTATTGTAAGTTTCTTGTGTAGTACAATGTGGTCGAAGTATCCTAAAAATAAAGTGATGCGAACGGTTTCTGAGTAAAAATAGAGACTGAAAGATTTGCACGTGTATGCTTGCGTTGTCCTCAAAACCTCAAATTTGGTGACTTCATGTGGTTGTTATGTAGAGTACTACACAAATATGTGTGCTGCACTTGTAGCACAATTATTTTCCTCTTTT
>OX421455.1:34569810-34579975 GCA_949126865.1 Montipora capitata | reverse complement strand
CGGATAATGTAAGAGAGTGTCTAATCGGCGCGGGTGGGTGGGTCGTGAGTCGTGGATCGTGGGTCGTGGGGCGTGGGTGAACCTGAAGTATCGCAAATCATAATGCTGACAAACTCAAAAGCGAAGGAAATGGATCATAAATAGGAAGTTTTGACTCTGAATGATTTGGGGTTAGATTAAACTGATATATTGTTGAAAAATCCAAGGTTACAGTATCTCTCTCCGTGTTAATGAGTAATGTAAACAATCTTCGTAATACTAAATTAAGGTATCATGGAACCAGTTCGATTGTAACGGTTCGTATGTAACATCCACAGAAACGAAAATTTGAAATGTTATCCAGTGGCATTGGAAATGTATTGCAGAAATGAACAAGTTTCTGCCCCTCTCTTTTAATTGTTAAGATTCCTTTACACACTCTGCATCAGGCTTCTTGCCGTTCGGAGAGTTGGCGTCAGTCCACATTTCTATCTTTCTCGAGAGTTGGAAGTATAGACGAAGCCAAATCAATAAATGACAGACCGAGTGACCCACACCACAGTGTTTCAATAGGGAGCTTAAGCAACGACAACGGCGACGGCAACGAGAACGTCATCTCAAAATATAAATTTGCGTTATTTTAATCTCTTCGTGACTATTTCATCGTTTTTAATATGACAAGGGTGTGGTAATTCCTCAAAGATGACACCAGTCGGAACGGCACTCCATTTTAGGAGAGAAAATGAAAATTTATCCTCAAGTGCTGACGTTCTTCATAAAACCAAAAACTTGGCTATTTCACGTTGTTGTTTTGCTGACGACGGCAACGAAATGGACCAAAGTGAAAAACGCACGCAGGGATCGCGTTAACGCAGAAATCGTGCATTTTTACTCAAATAAAATCCAAAAAATGCATCATCGAAATTTTAATGCGTCCCAGGACGCAAGGCACTGACTTAAATAACTCACACAACTTGCTTTGATTTGTCAGTACATTCTGTTGTTTGTAAAACTGTTGGAGCGATCTGTGCTCATAATTAAAGTTCAGAAGGGGGTTTAAAACACCTAAAAAGGTTAAAACTAAATTTTCGACCGCCTTCTGCGGTCTTCTTCAGAGGAATGTACTCTGCGAGTCACTGAATGCAAATATATAGCAAAAGACGTCACTGTTTGTTGCTCCTAAGGGACGAAACCAGTGATGCGTAAACCCTTGGGAAGGGTGCTTTCATTAACAGAGTTCTTGTCCAGGAATGAATGTAACGGCTCTAGAAAAAGCCTTTGTCGGCCGGTCCTATGCATATGCATATGCGTCAATATTAATTCCAAGTTGGTTACTCTCTTTTTCTCATAATCTAAAACATACTCTTTTTCTCGCAGAGAGTCACCAAGATTTTGGGACCCCCAAAAAATGCTTGGGACCCCAATTTGGCCGAACATGCGGGTCCCAGGACCCAGATTGAAAAATCCTAGTGCCATCCCTGGCACGTGCAGGGCGTGCAAAGCTATTGTTTTTATCATTAAATATGCAAATTCGTGACGTTCTCGTTGCCGTCGCCGTTGTCGTTGCTTAAGCTCCCTAATAAGTTATCTTTTCTCCTGCCCTTATCATTCCGGAAACGAAGGACTATTTCTTTTTGAAATAGTTTCTTGTTAGCATTGCATCGGTATCGCATAGGTCGTGGGTTCGAATGCAGCTGGAGCCGCCTGAATTTTTCAAGTGTCTATAAGAAGTGCAAGTATCACTTCTATCTTTTGTCTATAACCCGCATTTCAAGTATACATTTCTTTGAATATCAAGTGTAGAAAGAAATTTCGCTATCTCTTTGTTTTACTTTTCGTTGTGGTTGGCTTTTAAATGTCTCGCAGCATTGACAGCGAATCAAAGCAAACGATAAAAGCAATCTTGAAGAAACGTATCTTTTTGTGGATGGTGGACTCGAGGATGCTCGGGAAAAAAACAACCGAGGGCACCATCACAGGATCCCGTTTCTCGAAAGTCCCGAAACTTTTCGGGCTCTTTTCGGGTGTGAAAATTCGCTCTGTACACGTATCTTATGAACGGAGGGATTTTAAGTCATCAAATTTCACAATCATTTTGCTTTTTGTGATTTTGAAACCATGTCAAAAGAACTACTTGTCAAAACAAGCGAATGGCAGTTTCCTGAACGGTTTCTTGGACCCGAGAAGTTTTGGGACGTTCGAGAAACGGGCCCCAGGAATCGAATGTACGACCTTCCGATTCCTAGTTTTATCACATACGGGGCAAAATTACTGAATGCTGATTGGCTGAGACGGAGGGCATTTTTCCTTGATCAAGAGGGCATGATTACTTGATCCTGATTGGTTAAAAGTTGCTTATCCAGAGCAAGCGAACTTACAAGAGAATCTTCTTTTAGATTAAGCTACCTTTTTGCCCACATTTAAAATACATTTTAAGCGCTGTTTCTGTTGACAGCAACGATTTATTGAAGTTAACCTTAAATGACTGTTATTTGTCGAGGCAATGAACGGGCTTCCCTCAATACTTTTTCTCTTTATGTGATAAAACAGGTAATGGCAATGTTCCCTCGTGCAATTAAGGCCTACTTTAGAATTCATTTGTATTTTTAAATTAATCCATCCGATTACATATGCGAAATGCTCTACCACTGAAGCTGTAGGAGACTGCCGGGAGTGATGCCCTTTAACTAAGTGCATGTGACAATTTTCCCGCTTTTCCGCTACGACATAAATTCTCCTAATAGTTCATTCTTGCAAGTATAGTGAATGAGGTGATGAAATGCAAACCCGGTAAATGAATGAAGAAACGTATCATTTTATGGTGAGTCGGGGATGCTCGCTCCGGTTTTGTTTTGTTTGTTTGTTTTTTTGCCACATAAAGCGCTGATTGGATGAAACGGTTTTGCGTTTTGACTGGCTGATTTGATTGCCTGGGCATGTTGTCATGGGCTACAGAGCGGTTTTCAATTGAGTGTCGAAAGTAATTAGCCAATTGCTTTGGTTTATGATTACTTCACTCAGTGATTGGTTCAAATTTCTCGCGCCACTTTTTCAACCAATCAGAAGTGAAACCAAAACCAATCGGCGTGCACATTTTCCCGCGCTTTGTGTCGGCTACCGTGTAATTACTTAGAGTTTTGATTGGTTTACTGGATTGTCTCCGTCCTTTTTGATTGGCCAAAGCAATTACTTTGGTTTTGGTTTTACGACACTCGATTGAAACTTGCTCTGATTAGCAACCACCATTTAACTTTGTGTGGTCTTTTTTCTGTCGTATTTTGACGGAATAGGTTCCAAACAGATGAGACATCCCCAGCCATCTGGGACCCTCTGAATCCAGAGGACTACTGTTACGACATCCTGAGTAAAACGCTCGCAAGAAAAACTGCTTCAACCAGTTGAACGAACTGCGAAGAACAGCTCTCAGAACTGAGGATATTTAGCACTATAACATCGAAAGACAGTGTTGCGGAAATCTTGCAGGGAACTCAGTCAGAACATTAAAAGTGATTCGCTTTGAATCTTTATCGAATTTTCCACAAATATTGAAGACTTAGAATTGCGTTTCCAAAAAACGGGAAGCGTTTCGCCATGTTTGTCATGAAAGCATGAAAATTCTCTTATTCCAACTTTTCCCTCTCTTTTTAGTCGTTGCACGATCTCTGTATGTGATAAACAAGAAACTGAGGTAAACTAAAGTAAAATACATTAGCTTCAATTTGATTTTTGACAAACCCAAATTTCAGTTTCGCTTTTTTGTTTCACTGAGTAGTTAGTGTAGCAGCTGTCCTAACCTGCTTTTGTTTGGAATAGGTGGTTTCAAGTGACGTCATCGCCGCCATGTTGGTGAACGATTAATTAGCTCCTTTTGTTCGTCCACCAGCAATTGTACATTGCAGCATTGTTATATGTGTCTCTGGTGATTGGTTGAAAACCATCGCTACTTTCATATAACCTGCATTTTGTTGTCCCCAAAACGTTTTGCATAAACTGCTGTTTTCAAATGCGCTTGGGAATAGTTGATGCAGAATTTTTTGGGGAAAACGAAATGCATTGTGCGTCATATGAAAGTCGCTCATTGTAAGTAGCTTCTGTTGTTTTTAAGTCTAATACCCTGTTCACACCAAACCTTGACTATGTTTTGAAGAGGTTTAGTTAAACACGGTTTCAAAGTGTTTTCTTTTTAAGTCATGAAAACTGATTTCTTTCGACTACAAATTTAGCACGGATCAAAGCATGCATTGAAACTCACCTGAATCGCATGTAAAGGCCCATCCTACATTTTTCTGTGACTGATTTCGTTTTTTTGAACCCAGTTTAATTGGAAAATTAAACGAGACTTACCTGTAAGTTGAAGTTTGATTGAGATTCTACCGTAGCATTTGCAGGAATGAGGAGGTCACGTGAGATAGCAAGCATGTGATATCCGAGCTCAGTCTTCAAAGCAGTTTGGTGTGGCTTTGATGGTACAGAAAAAGAGGTCAATGTGAAGAGCACAAGGGCCCAAGGGCGGGTGGGATGTGACCTCCTCATTCCTGCAAATGCTACGGTAGAATCTCAATCAAACTTCAACTTACAGGTAAGTCTCGTTTAATTTTCCAATTCTACCTCGCATTTGCATACAATCAGAGGTCACGTGAGATTTCAAAGCTCAAAGCCACGACCAAAATGAACAGGCATAAAACAACTGTAACACCATGGCATGTATTTAATGGTACTCCTTACATGACATAAAACCATAGTTGCTCAAGTAAACCAACGAAACAATAAAATTTGGGACAAGTATCAAAACATGCAAAGTTTCAAATGCAGAAAACTAAGTGTTGGACAGGATGGCCTCTGCAAAGCCATTTTCATTTATGATAGGGCGATCATAAAATTTTGCAAAGGTAGAGTCTGAGCGCCACCCAGCAGTGTTCATAATCTCATGGATAGGTACATTTGCGGCTTTAGCGGCCGATGTTGCTGCACCCCTTGTGCTGTGGGGCTTGAACACTGAGATATTAATTCCTGCATCCTTCATAGTTTGTCGTATCCATCTAGATATTGTGTCCTTAGACGCAGGTCCGTGAGGTTTTGCATAACAAACCAGCAGCTGCTTAGAGTTTCCCCTAAGGGGGGCTGTCCGTTCAATATAAGCTGACAAAAGTTCAACAACACAAAGTCTTTTATCCGCATTATAACTGGTAAAATTGATAGGCAATAAGTGTCTATTCTGACCACCTTTAGCTCTGGTTTGCTTTAAGAGAGAGGACATATGGAATGTATACTTTCCAGGCGTTGCACTCATATCCTCCAAGGATAACTTTTGGAGAGTCTGGGTTCTTTGTGCTGAGAGCAGTGCCATAAGCATGACCAGTTTCTGAGTGAGTTGCTTTAGAGACAAAGTTCCAGTAGTTGGATAAGTTTTCAAATGGTTGAGTACGATCTGTGGGTTCCAAGTCTCAGTATAACGAGGCAGAGCAGGCTTTTGGTTGAATAAACCAGTCATGAACCGCGAAATTAGTGGGTGATCTCCGACTTTTATGCCATCTATTTTGAGGAAACTTGACAATGCACTCCGCGCAGTCGCCACAGCACTGTAACCGACAGTTTTTGACTGAAGAGAAAAGAACTCCAAAACCTGTTGCAAGGTTGGGTTCATTGGACTGGCAGAATTGTTACTGCAAAACTTAACCCACGCTGAAACATATGTCTGATATTGCTTACGGGTCCCTGAACGCCATGAGTCCAAAATAGTGTTCAAAGGTTCTCCTGATACACCTTGATCAATTAATGATGACTTGACACAAGACATCCATGAAGTTGCAGTTTGGGGAAGAGAGGGTGAATTTTGTCTGGTTGATGAGGCAATGTTAGAGTCTTCTTGCACATTTTGATTGTTACTGGAGGAGATTTCATTAACTGAAGCAGGTGTGGGTACCAGAACTGCGTTGGCCAATGTGGGTAAACTAAAATGGCTGTTACTTTGCTCTCTTGAATGAACTGAAGTACTTTGCCGATGAGACTAAATGGAGGAAAACAATAGATTAGGTTATACTTAGACCAATCTATAGTAAAGGCATCAATGGCTACTGCTCCAGGGTCCGGGCCCCAGGCTATATAGCGAGGCGTCTTGTGGTTTAATCTAGATGCAAACATATCGACTTCAGGCTCACCCAACTTTGATTTCAATTCAGTAAAGGCCGTTTGGTCTAGTGACCATTCAGTGTTACTATTGTTGAATTCACGGCTAGCTTTATCTGCCTCTGTATTAAGTTTCCCTGGTAAATGGGAAATGGATAGTGTTAGCTTTCGGTCTATGCACCACATAAAAATTTCCCTAGTAATATCATTGCAGCCGTTGGATTTTGTACCTCCCATATTACGAATGTATGCAACGGCAGTAGTATTGTCACATAAGATTTTTATGTGGTTATTTTGCATATGGTTACAGAGAGCCTGCAAGGCTAGCAAAATGGCCTTCAACTCCAATATGTTAATATGCAGCTGGGATTCTTGGTGTGACCACCTGCCACGAGCCACACATGATGAACCCTCAATCACCCCTCCCCAGCCTTTAAGGGAGCTGTCAGTCATGAGAGTTAGATCGGCTGGCTTAGGCATGATTGCTTTGGGAAGTTGATCAACATTGGTGATCCACCATGAAAGGTCCTGTGTTGCTAGAGGGGAGAGTGTCATTTTCCCTTCAAGGTCCCATCCATTGCTTTTTAAAGCATATGTCTTATCATTTTCTAGGGACCTATAAAACAAGGGTGCATACTGGACCCCTTCAAATGCTGACACCATTAGGCCCACAACAGAGGCCACATCTCGAATTGGAATAGGTCCTTTGAGCTGGGCTAGATTGAGACACTTAGATTTGATTATGGCTGCTTTCTCTGGAATCATAGAAATGATCATGTCCTTAGAATTCAGGAAGAACCCCAGGAATTTGGCAACCTGGCTTGGTGTTGTGACACATTTTGATTCATGGATTGTAAATCCCAGTGATTTAAGCAGAGCAATTGTTTCAGCCACTACTTGGGCTAATTCATGGGGTGTTTTTGCCAACAAAAGGATATCATCAATGTACCCTACGATAAGGTATCCTTTTGACCTTAAAGTTGCATACACAGGTTTCATGAGTTTTGTAAATACCCTAGGCGCTGATGAGAGCCCATTAGGTAAACAAGTAAACTCGTAAAGAGATCCTTTAAAAAGGAATCTGAGAAATTTTCTATGCTGGGGGTTTATAGGCACAGAGTAATAAGCATCCTTGAGATCTAAAAACCGCCATCCAATAATCTTTCTTAAGTAGCTGTACCGCTGACTGGAGAGACTCCATTTTAAAGTGGTGATATGTGACATATCCATTCAACTGTTTAAGATTTAGAATTAGTCGATGAGACCCATCTTTTTTGGGCCGAGTAAAGACAGTGGATATGAATTCATTGTCAGAGTGAGTAGTTTTGTTAATTACTCTTTTCTCAAGGAGTTTATTTATCTCTCCAGCAATGATGAGATCATCGCCCTTAGAAAATGTAATATGCGGTACAGCTGGCTGAGATGGTATGCTTTCAAATTCAATGAAATAGCCTGAAACAATCTCAAGGATGCTTGGGTCTGTGGTGATAGACCTCCAGCTGGAGATGTGGTTAGCTATATTACCAGCAACAAAATTTGAAATAGCATTTACCGTGTGAACTGTTTGGGCTACTGAGCTGCCCTCTTGTTGTTGGTGTTGGACTTCTGGTGGTCCTTGTGTCGCCAAGGCCGGAAGGTTTGGCCCTTCGAGTTTTTTGAATTGTTTCGGTTAGAGTAAGACCCTTTAGAGTTGTTGTTATTGGCATAGCCAGTCGAGGGCCTGTGAGGACCTCTGTGACCTTGAACTTTGGCACCAATTTTGTTGACATCTCCGATGTCCTTCAGCTGTTTCTGGAGGTCATCTCCAAACAGCCAGTCGGTGAACGGCACGTGAGGTGAGCAGAGAGAGGCATAGTCCCTGCCGATATCAGGCTTCATCAATTGCTTCCGTTGCATGTTAAGTTCGTAGTTTACATGCGTTAGTAAGGATAAGGCGTCGAGACCAAATTGTTTGATCTGTTTAACCCCGTCCTGGTCTAAGCCTTTCTTATCTGTCATGGACAGATCAGTCAAGCGAGCAATTGGAATAATTCCTTTAACGAGGGCTTGTTGAATTTTATACATCTGCAAATCCCGCTTCTGAGTGGGTTCGCGAAGCTTGCGCCAAATGCCCGGGTTAACTCTTGTGGGTTTAGCAGTTTCGCAATTTTCCGGTCTAGCTTGGCGTTCAAGTTTTTCTTTCAGCAATTTGTCTGGAAGCCGGTTGCGAAACATCTTGCTAAGAAGTTTGGCGAGCTGTGGGCTGGTAATATTTTTGCCCGTCATGTCTTCGGAGGCGTACTCCTTCTCTAAATCCGCCAGAATATCGTCCTCCTCTTCATCGTCTTCCTCATCAATATCGCCGTCATCCCCCGCTACTTTGTTCATGAGAGCCTGAATATCTTCGGTTTCTTCGCTCTCGAAAGCGCTCGAGGAGCTCGAGCTGTCCTTCGCGGGCTTTTTGGCGGGAAGATCGTGTTGCTGTTCTCGATCATCCCTCGGCCTTTTTCCTTTGCCTTTCCCTTTCCCTTGAGAAGGGAGGTCCTCGAATTTGTCTATTTTCTTCGACAAAGTGAGTATTGCTGACGACAGGAGCTGTACATCAGCCTGCGACAACGAAACGTTCGAGTCGCTTGCTTGTGCCTGGCACGACATGGCACTGGTGTTCGATCCATCTTCTCCGGACATTTCGCCGTTGTCTTCGTCCGGGTGGATTTCCAATAACTGTTCTTCGCTAACAGGTTTGGATGCGTCTTTCCCTCCGGCCATAATGATCGAAGGGCGTAATAAAAGTCTGAAAAAACGAAAAACTGCACTACCAGAGAGTAACACGACTGTTTGCTCGGACAACAAAACTCGCACTGAGCTCGGATATCACATGCTTGCTATCTCACGTGACCTCTGATTGTATGCAAATGCGAGGTAGAATTAAACATGTACGTGCATTGTTGACGTGAATGGAGTATAGACCTTATTCATAAAGGGCACCTGTTTTATCAGTCTTTTTGCTTATGTGCAAATTAGCCTGCCAAGCCTCATTTTAGAGCAAGAATTCTTTAGTCAATGGGCCGTTTCCGAGATGGTGTTTTCCTCAGTTTCGAAGTGAGTCTTGGTGTTCAACTATTGAAAGGGAAATGAGTTTGATTTGCATAAGAATACGCAACTCATTTCCATTTGAATGGTTGTGCCCCAGGACTCGCTTTGAAACTGAGGCCTGCATCAACCCGGAAACGGGCTAATCGCTGAATGGTATCGAGACTTAGTCGGCTAATTTGCACTTGGACAAAAGTCGGAATTATGAAATTTACCGCCATTTATGGGAATCTTTTATACACGGTTGACCTCTAGATATCCCCTTTCGAGAGATATTTTGTGACTTTAATTTTTTTATCTCTTGAATAAAGTATTGTAATGTATTGTATTGTCATTGTTTTAATTGTTTAGCCTTTTTTATTGGCCAAGGTAGGGACCAATTACATTATAAGTTACGAGAGTTGCTGCAGCACCCTCATGTTTGCCGTAAACTTGATAAAGGGACCTTTAGATTCTAGGACGAGAACGAGTACGAGTTTTGATTGGCAGTTTTTAGCAAAAATACTTAGAAAATTTATAACCCGTACAATTAATCGTACTCGTTGTAAGCAGAATGAGTTGCTCAATCATTCTTATTTTTGTTACGTGGGCCTTTTTGCTGATCGAAAAATGCCCGAACTGCTACCCTGTTGTTGACTCGTTTTGACATGACGACATTTTTGCAAAACCTCGTACTAAAATGACGACGGTAATACGTTTTCCCGCCAAAATGACGCTGGTTTGCGCGCGCTGACTGCTGTTTTATGAGAAAATTTCGTACTCGTACCAGGTAGTCATTCCCGTGAAACTTTCACGTGAAACAGGAAACGACGTCATAAAACCATGATATTATTTGTTCCAACGCGTCTCTCTCCTCCTGGAATGTTACTTGATATTTAACAATTATTCTACGAGGGCGCGCTGGATAAGAAGTGATAGATAACCAACGAGGCGCGTAGCACCGAGTTGGCTATAATCATTTTATATCCAGCAAGCCCGAGTAGAATAA
>OX421455.1:34542310-34564810 GCA_949126865.1 Montipora capitata | reverse complement strand
GCGCTCGCTTATACCATCACGACTTGGATTTTCTGGCGAAAAAGTTCCCGTGTAAACACCTCCAAACAGCATCGATTTTGACGTTGTTTCGAAGTCATGAAACCGTGGCGATGTGAAACGGCGTTCGTGTAAACACTTCCTAAGTCTGCCGGAGTGCGAAGATGTAACTTTGAAAGTTTTTAAATACTTTTTCATCCTTTGAAATGTAAAGCAATAAAAAACTAGCGCTATGAACTGTCAACATTCCGGAATTACGAATCTTCGTTGATAACGTAAGTTAGGTTCACGCTGAAACCAGTTGTTTCCCGGGAGTTGTTCAAACTATGGATGATAAATCACTCTGTTGGATAACTCATAGCGAAGCCAATTGCGCCATCCAATGAATAGTGACGGATTTATCCGGTGAATAGCGTTGTCCACCTTTTAAATAACTGGGCCCAGGTTGACAATCAGACGTGATAGTTTGCGGATACAATTTTGGTTTGGATAATTATGATTGTAGACTCAATTGAAGAGGCTCTGCCTGGGTGACAAAGCATCGACACGAGACTTTTTAAAATTCAGACATGCGACACGGGACCCTCCCTCTCACCTCTGGCAGGGCCTCATTGAATGATGATTCCAATGAGTGTTCCGAGAGGTCGCTATCAAGAACAGACAAAACACAAAATAGTAACCATAAAAAGAGTAAAGAGAGGTTTCAGCTAAAAATCCGCATGATATTTTGTTTGAGCTATATTAGTTTCAATAAAGCGCTCTCCGTGCCACAAGAGATTGAAAAAGCAAATCTTGGTTAGGCAGACAAACTTTTTTATGACTTCATAGATATTATTGAATACCGAAAATAAGTCATATTTTGCTTGGTCTTTTGAACTTGCAATGAACGAAACAAACGCGTCTACATATACTAAGCGCTGGAAACCAACCGTAGACGGCAAGAGGAGGTATTTCGTTTTGAGATCATACACATCATTCAAGAACAAAAGCAGTACCGACGAAGGTCAAGAGTGCGGTATCTACAAACAGAGTTAAAGCGTAATTTTAGGTGATCCACTGATGAGCCTACTGGCTCGTAAGCAGAGACTTTACCTTTACCTTTACTCTACCTCACTTCTTACGTAAGAGTACAGGGAAAACGGGGTGAACCTTAACCAACATTTAAAGAACATACGCTAGGCTGAGAGTCAGTTAAGAGCGTATTTACTTTGCTCACTTGTAGTCTAACAGGACAGTTAACTCAAGTTAACTCAGCCAACTCATGAACTATGTGGTTTTCTTATTGCATAATACATTGAAGAACAACTTAAAAAAAGAAACCCTTTATAGATTTCACCTCCACATTGGGACTCCAACCGCTCATATTTGTTTAGACTTTCTTTATTTACCTCTCGACGGTCAACTTTTTTATTTTATGCAAGAGACGTCCGTGTATGTGAATAGAGTTCATCAGAAGATAAAGCAAAACTTTTTGATGTTATGCAAGAGTAAATGGGACAGGCTATTAAAAGCAATTAAATTAAAATCTATGAAAAGAAAGGCTTGTTTCCGAGGCAGATAACGATCTATTTTTTGGGTCCATTTTTGCGTGACATAATTAAACGCTCGCTGGCAGACGCCGCGGCACGTGACAGAAAGATATTACTCAGAAATGTCTCATTAGTTGTATTGGTGGCGAAGGCGTGCAATAAAAGTGATCAAATTCGCTGAATTCACTTTGAAGAATTGCAATGCCTCATCATGTGTTTCCTGGCTTTTGAAGGAAAATAGCTCGGTCCTCGACGCATCCTCTGTTGCGCATCGTTTTCGATGCGGTTACACCTTCCGTTTACACGACACCGATCGAGACTGTTGCCGAAACCGTGTCGATTTGAAACCGCTGCCAAAAGTGGAGCGTTTTCAAAACGATGCGGTTTCATCTGTCGTGTAAACAGCGAAACCGCATCGATTTGAATAAGTTTACTATGTTGGCGCGAAATTTGCATTGTTCAATTCAAAATAGTGAATTTAGCACGTAGTGCAGCGCTCGCTTATACCATCACGACTTGGATTTTTTGGCGAAAACGGTTCCGTGTAAACACCTGCAAACAGCATCGATTTTGACGCGGAATCGTGTCGATGTGAAACCGCGTTCGCTTAAACGCTGCCTAAGTCTGGCGGAGTCCGATTTTGGAATTGTCGAAGTTAACTTTGAAATTTTTTAAATACTTGTTCACTCGGCTTGTTCATTCTTTGAAATGTAAAGGAATAAAAACTAAATAGCAGCCCGCAAAGAATATTTGTGTCAATTCGACAGCGTTGCTCCGTGACTTGTCAACTTTCCGAAATTACGAATCTTCGTTAATTACGTAAGTTAAGGTTTACGCTGCTACCAGTTGTTCCCCGGGAGTTGTTCAAACGTACTAAGGATGATAAATAACTCTGTTGGATAACTCATAGCGAAACCAATTTGCGCCATCCAATGAATAGTGACGGATTTATCCGGTGGATAGCGTTATCCGGCCACCTTTTAAACAACTGGGCCCAGGTTGACAAAATCGGACATGATTGGATATTTATGATTGTATACCCAATTGAAGAGGCTCTGCTAGGGTAAAAAAATCAGCATGATACCAATCATTGGTATTTTGTTCGAGCTATATTAGGTTCAATAAAGCGCTCTCTGTGCCCCCAGGGATTAAAAAAGCAAACCTTGGTCAGGCAGACAGAACTGTAGAATAAGCTCAATATTTTCAGTCCAAGAGTAGACAAGAGTGCTATGATTTACACTTTCTTATAACTTCATAGATATTATTGAATACCGAAAAATCAGTGACATTTTGCTTGGTCTTTCGAACTTGCAATGAACAAAACAAACGTGTCTAACTAAGGGCTGGAAACCGTCCGTAGACGCCAAAGGGAGCTATTTAATTAGTTTTGAGACACAGATCATTCCAGGACAAAAGCAGCGCCGACGAAGGTTAAGAGTGCGGTATCTGCAAACAGAGTTGAAAAAAATGGGGTTGACCAAAACCAACATTTTAAAAACATACGCCAGGCCGAGAGTCATGCAGTTAAGAGCGTCTTTACTTGGCTCACTTGTAGTCTGACAGGACAATTAACTCAAAAGCTTAGCGAACTTTTTTAACCTGAAAAATGTGGTTTTCTTATTGCATGATACATTGAAAAAGAACTTAAAGAAGGAAACCGCTCATACTTCTTTAGACTTTTTAATTACCTCTCCACGGGAAACTTTTTGATTTTATGTAAGAGACGCCTGTGTTTGTGAATAGAGTTCAAAAGATCATGCAAAATATGATTTTGCGGTGTTTGAAAAATGTGCACGTCTTATTAAACAAACTTCACATTGGGCACCTAGATGCGCTTTATCATTGCTAATGCGGCTCAAACACAATACCAATGACTATCGATATTCCAATTCATTTGTTAGAAACTTCTACTTATTCTTTATCTTGTCTGCAGTTGAAATTAACCCTGGAATCAGTTATGGAAATAATCAAGCGAGCAACAATGATACGGAAGCCAAAAACTTATAACCGTGGTCGAGATTTCATCACAGGACACAGTAGAAGCAAAATTACTTTTAAAAATGAAGATGCTTCATTATAACAATAGTAAGCACCGTCCTTAATAGCTTCAATAAAGCGCTGTCTGAGCACCTTGGTTATAGTCAGACAAAATTAGAATAAGCTTTATATTTTCAGTCCAAAGAGTGCTATGATTTACAATTTTTTATAACTTTTTATAACTTTTTTATAATTTTGCTTGGTCTTTTGAACTTGCAATGAACAAAACAAACGTGTCTCTAACTAAGCGCTGGAACCCAACCGTAGACGCCAAGAGGATGTATTTAGTTTTGAGATCATGCAGATCATTCAAAGACAAAAGCAGTAACGACAAAAGTCAAGAGTGCGGTATCTACAAACAGAGTTAAAGCGTAATTTGAAATGATTTGTTTACTCGTTAGCCCTAGTAATGGAACGAAACACAAGACAGAGAAAGTCTTTGGCCGAAGTGGGAGTTCTTAGCTTGCTTGGGGAAGCGGCAAAGGTCTTACGGTTTTTGAAAGTTACCCTTCTTAGCTGGAAGCTATTTCTATTGCCAGATGTGTTGTTGAAAACACTCGGGTTGTGAAACCTATATGACCATGAGACCTCACGACCCCCTCTTTTGTTACGGTTTTTAATAGCGAGCCTGGCATTAAAAAAAGACACGCCACGAAAACGTAATTTTCATTCTTGTTCCGATCAATGCCGCGGGCATTTTTATGTAAGAGTACAGGAAAAACGGGGAGTACGAAAAAACGGAGTTAACCATTAACCAACATCATGTTAAGAACATACTCAGGCTAAGAGTCAGTAAGAACCTCTTTATTTTGCTCACTTGTAGTGTAACAGCAAAATTAACGCAAAAGCTTAGGGAACTCTTGTATAACATGAACAATGTAGTTTTCTTATTGCGTGATACATTGAAGAACAACTTTAAGAAAGAGACCGTTTAATTTCACCTCCACAGTTGGGTTCCGAGCGCTCATATTTTTTGTTTGCCTCTCCACTGTTGTAATTTGGGGTGATCCACCTTACCTCACTTCTTATGTAAGAGCACAGGGAAAACGCCGGTAATATGCGAAGCGCTTGAAACCCCAATGTGGAGGTAAAATTGAGCGGTTTCTTTCTTTAAGTTCTTTTTCAATGTATCATGCAATAAGAAAACCACATTGTTCAGATTTAAAAAGTTGCCTAAGCTTTTGAGTTAATTGTCCTGTCAGACTACAAGTGATCAAAGTACTGCATGACTCTCAGCCTGGCGATGCTTCATTATATAATTTCAGAGCTCACAATTACGTAAGAGATCTAATGAAGTCTTTGGAAAACTATATTGCAGCTGTAAATCACGTGGATTTGCCAGTGGACCCATATTTCCACTGAGTCAAGATCCAGCTTAACCTGTTTAGTTGAGCCAATCAACGCTTGTATTCTTTGTTCTCTTTGGCTTTAATTAAAACACTATAATCAGTTTAGTTTGGGCAGCGACGCTGTGAACTGCAAAAGATTAACTCGACTTTTGCTCCAGTCTTGAGGCCGCATCAAGTGATCTGTTCTCGACATGTCTCTTTCAAAGCAAGTAAGGAGACAGGATAGCCACGTTTTTCGAAAAACTGGCATATCTCCTCTGATTTGCTGGAAAAGTCGGAGTCATCACTACATAGCCGTGGAAGTCTAAGAAATTGAGAATAAGGAATGGTGTTCTTGACATGTGATGGATGTGATCATGAATACAACAAATAACTGTGAGAAATTGTAGGTTTGTAGTGAACACTTTTCCAGCAAATCAGAGGCGATGTGCCAGTTTTTCGAAAAACGTGGCTATCCAGTCTCTGTGGTCAAAGCGGGCTATCATCGTGCCCAACAATTTGATCGACAGTCAGCACTACAAGCGTCACAAAAGGATAAGAATGACAGAATTCCGTTCACCCTCACTTGATGATGCATCTAAGCCAGTCGCTCGTCATTTTAATCTCCCTAAACACTCCAAACAACACATGGGTATCTGCGACCTTTCCCTACAACTACGTACGACGGAAAGCCGCAAGAATCTGGAACAAAAATTCATCTTCCAAATCGGCACCCTTAATGCCCACGGTATTAACGAACGCTTTTCATTTAACTAATGTATTCCTGATTTTCACGTAGCTCCTACTCTACTATGAAAAAATACACACAACCCATAATTCTTCGATTCGCTGTGACGAAGGGCTAACGCTCGAAACGTCAGCTTTTAGAATTCCTGTACGGTGGTCAATTTACATTATCAACTCCGTTGATAAAACCAAATTGTTGCACACTGTAAATTACTGTTACTGTAGAGGTCTGTGAAATCTGTGATGACTATGAGTAACTCCTACAGGCACTCTCAACGCCGTGTTCCTTGCAGCTTCATCATTACATGCAGTGGGCTTGTGGTTAGAAGGAACTCAGAAATAACGTGCAGGGTTATCCACGTGCAGCCTGGAAGTTTCATCTGTGCTGATGAGAAGAGAACATGTACACAAATGTTCTTTTAAGAGATCTTTTGATTTCTGGAACTTTTTTGAGAGTTCGATTAAATTGGATTATCGAACCCAATCGAAGTCAATCGACGCGATTGGTTCAATTTTGTTCGGTAGAAAAACAAAATGGTATACAACATTGATAAGCATTAACTCTTAGTAGAATTGGAAGGAATTCACTCTTTAACTGAGTTTTAGCTAGAGAAGCAAGTGTGGGAGATATTAACACATTTCAATGAACTAAAATCTTTATTGTTTAGCTGATTCGAAATCGATTCATTCACAATATGAATATCGCTCGGGATAACACCAAATGGGGATATTTTTAAAAGATTTATACCGTCGTCGCTGGTGGGAATGAGACTTACACTTCAACTTTTTCCGTCAGCGGCCATAGCACAGTCACCAGTTCACGTTGTAAATGACCAAGCTGGCCGCTGTCATCGCCAGTCCAGGGTCCAGTCCAGGGTTCAGTCCAGAGTCCAGTCCAAAGTCCAGTCCAAAGTCCAGTCCAAAGTCCAGTGCAGAGTCCAGTCCAGAGTCCACTCCATCTTTTCCAGTTCGCCATGAAACATGAATGATTTTACTGTCTGTTGAATCAGGTTGAATTGATTGAAAAATAAACAAGCAATATAAACTATACATTATAAGACAGTGAAAGATGAAGCTTAAATTCGGCCAAGTTATGGGGACATCCCTGGGGAATCGATTGGATGCTGGTGTTTTTAAGGTGAAAATTTCACTGGTTTGGCGTCAGTTCTAGCTTGAACAAGACGAGCTCACCGGGCGGCGGCTGGGTGCTGCCTTCGGTCGAGAAAAGATCTCGCAAAATGACCCCTGAAACAACTCCGAACGACCAAAACAACATAACACAGGACTCAGTTGACATTTTGTTTAATCTTTGATTGAATCAGTTGCTTTCAAATCTTTATTGCCGAGCAAATCGCAACCGCGGTAATGTATTTATCCTTAAGCAGATCGATAACAAAAACAACAACACCAATAGAGGGTGATAAGCCTGTGGTTTGAACAAATCAACAGGATCGATTCGCGCTCAAATACGACTCCTCTGCCCCTATGCACGGACAGCTCAGTTGTTTTAATGAAAAGATTTAATACCAACATAGCTTGCCACATTTTTTGTTCATGTTTTCTAAAACGTTAACAAAAAATGTGACAGGTTATTAAAAGCAATTAAATTAAAATCTATTAAAAGAAAGGCTTGTTTCCGAGGCAGATAACGATCTCTTTTTGAGTCCATTTTTGCGTGAAATAAACAAACGTTCGCTGGCCGACGCCGCGGCACGTGACGCGGTGCTTAACAGAGTTATTACTTAGAAATGTCTCATTAGTTGTATTGGTGGCGAAAGCGCGCAACAAAGGTGCTCAAATTCGCTGAATTCAATTTGAAGAATTGCAATGCCTCATCATGTGTTTCCTGGCTTTTGAAGGAAAATAGCTCGGTCCTCCACGCATCCTGTGTTGCGCATCGTTTTCGATGCGGTTAGAACTTCCGTTTACACGACACCGATCGAGACTGTTGCCGAAACCATGTCGATTTGAAACCGCTGCCAAAAGTGGAGCGTTTTCAAAATGATGGGGTTTCATCTGTCGTTTAAACAGCAAAACCGCATTGATTTGAATACGGTTACTATTTTGGCGCGATATTTGCATTGTTCAATTTAGCACGTAGTGCAGCGCTCGCTTATACCATCACGACTTGGATTTTTTGGCGAAAACGGTTCCGTGTAAACACCTTCAAACAGCATCGATTTTGACGCGGTTTCGAAGTCATGAAACCGTGTCGAGGTGAAACCCCGTTCGCTTAAACGCTGCCCTAGTCTGGCGGAGTCCGATTTTGCAATTGTCGAAGTTAAGTTTGAATTTTTTTAAATACTTGTTCATCCTTTGAAATGTAAAGCAATAAAAACTAAATAGCAGCCCACAAAGAATATTTGTGTCAATTCGACGGCGTTGCTAAGTGACCTGTCAACATTCCGGAATTACGAATCTTCGTTGATTACGTAACCTAGTAAGGTTCACGCTGCAACGAGTTGTTCCCAGGGAGTTGTTCAAACTATGGATGATAAATCACTCTGTTGGATAACTCATAGCGAAACCAATTGCGCCATCCAATGAATAGTGACGGATTTATCCCGTGGATAGCGTTATCCACCATTTGAACAACTGGGCCCAGGTTGACAATCAGACGTGATAGTTTGCGGATGCAAATTTGGTTTGGATAATTATGATTGTAGACCCAATTGACGAGGCTCTGCTTGGGTGACAAACCATCGACAGGAGACTTTTTAAAATTCAGACAAGCGACACGGGACCCGCCATCTCACCTCTGGCAGGGCCTCGTTGAATGATTATTCCAATGAGTCTTCCGAGAGGTCGCTGTCAAGAACAGACAAAACACAAAATAGTAACCATAAAAACAGTAAAAAGAGGTTTCGGCTAAAAAAATCAGCATGATACCAATCATTGGTATTTTGTTTGAGCTATAGTAGGTTCAATAAAGCGCTCTCAGTGCCCCTAGAGATTAAAAAAGCAAACCTTGGTTAGGCAGACAGAACTGTAGAATAAGCTCAATATTTTCAGTCTAAAGAGTGCTATGATTTACACTTTTTTATAACTTCATAGATATTATTGAATACCGAAAAATAAGTCATATTTTGCTGGGTCTTTTGAACTTGCAATGAACGAAACAAACGTGTCTAACTAAGCGCTGGAACCCAACCGTAGACGCCAAGAGGAGGTATTTAGTTTTGAGACACAGATCATTCCAGGACAAAAGCAGTGCCGACGAAGGTCAAAGAGTGCGGTATCTACAGACAGAGTTAAAACGTAATTTGAGGTGATCCACTCTACCTCACTTCTTACGCAAGAGTACAGGGAAAAAGGGGTGAACAAAAAAAATGGGGTTGACCTTAACCAACATTTTAAGAACATACGTCAGGCTGAGAGTCAGTTAAGAGCGTATTTACTTTGCTCACTTGTAGTCTAACAGGACAGTTAACTCAAGTTAACTCAGTTAACTCATAAACTATGTGTTTTTTTTATTGCATAATACATTGAAGAACAACTTAAAGAAAGAAACTGGGCCCAGGTTGACAATCGGACATGATTGGAGAATTCTGATTGTAGATCCAATTGAAGAGGCTCTGCTAGGGTAAATTCAACTTTTCTTTTAATTTCCGACAGCAACGGTCACAGCAACGTGAAACATTGGCAAATAATCAGCATGATACCAATCATTGGTATTTTGTTTGAGCTATATTAGGTTCAATAAAGCGCTCTCTGTGCCCCCAGGGATTAAAAAGGCAAACCTTGGTTAGGCAGACAAATTGTAGAATAAGCTCAATATTTTCAGTCCAAAGAGTGCTATGATTTACACTTTTTTATAACTTCATAGATGTTATTGAATACCGAAAAATAAGTCATATTTTGCTTGGTCTTTTGAACTTGCAATGAACGAAACAAACGTGTCTAACTAAGCGCTGGAACCCAACCGTAATGACTCCAATTAAAGAGGAGGTATTTAGCTTTGAGACACAGATCATTTCAGGACAAAAGCAGTGCCGACGAAGGTCAAAGAGTGCGGTATCTACAAACAGAGTTAAAACGTAATTTGAGGTGATCCACTCTACCTCACTTCTTACATAAGAGTACAGGGAAAACGGGGTGAACAAAAAAATGGGGTTGACCTTAACCAACATTTTAAGAACATACGCCAGGCTGAGAGTCAGTTAAGAGCGTATTTACTTTGCTCACTTGTAGTCTAACAGGACAGTTAACTCAAGTTAACTCATGAACTATGTGGTTTTCTTATTGCATAATACATTGAAGAACAACTTAAAGAAAGAAACCGTTCAATTTCACCTCCACATTGGGGTTCCAAGCGCTCATATTTCTTTAGACTTTTTTATTACCTCTCGACGGGCAACTTTTTGATTTTATGTAAGAGACGTCCGTGTTTCCGTGTTTGTGAATAGAGTTCAAAAGATTAAGCAAAATATGATTTTGCGGTGTTTGAAAACTGTGCACGTCTTATTAAACAAACTTCACATTGGGCACCTATGTAGACGCGCTTTATCATTGCTAATGCGGCTCGAACACAATACCAATGACTATCGATATTCCAATTCATTTGTTAGAGACTTCTATTTATTCTCTATCTTGTCTTCAGTTGAAATTAGCCCTGGGATATTTATAGCAATCAAGCAAGCAACAATGGTAGAAGCCAAAAACTTATAACCGTGGTCGAAATTTCATCAAAGGACACAGTAGAACCAAAATTACTTTTAAAAATGAAGAAGAAACTGTTACACTGATCTGTCGGTTAAATTTGCTGGTAGTTGGGGATGCTTTATTGTATAACTTCAGAGCTCACAATTACGTAACAGATCTAATGAAGTCTTTGGAAAACTACATTGCTGTAAATCACGTGGATTTGTCAGTTGAACCATATTTTCACTGAGTCAAGATCCAGATTAACCTGTTAAGATCTAGATTAACCAGTTTACTTGAGCCAACCAACGTTCGTATTCTTTGTTCGCTTTGGCTTTAAAATTGCTCCACCTTAACACCACATTCAGTTGAGTTTGGGCAGCGACGCTGTGAACTGCAAAAGATTAACTCGATTTTTGCTCCAGTTTTGAGGCATCAAGTGATCTGTTCTCGACATGGTAAGTGAATTTTCGAGTCGGACTAACGAGATGGCATTTAATAGCCTACTATTAGGTCATTTCCAAATTGCAGTCCTCAAACATTGCGAAAATTTGTCAATTTTGAAGCCCTCACTTACTTATTGAAAGTCAAGGCTCCTTTAAATTACTCAGTCACGGAGACAAACATTTAAGCTCCACACAGTGAACCTTTTTGCCCCTGAATTAATCATGTTAAAGAAGTGTTTACCAACCACAGACCTGGTAAGCCAAGGTTTCCTTCCTGCTGTTCAAAATGATCAGTGAAAATAGGTTGGCTCTTCTCAGTTTTCCAGGCCAAAGAACCTTCGATAACTTACCAGAGAACTCTTTTCGTTCACGGTACTTTGCAAATATGGCCGCGCGAAGTCAGCGATCACAAAAAAATGTTTTTTTTTCTCAAAAAGTATTGTCAGTTAGGGGGAAAGAAATACATCATTTTAAAGCTACCAAAATAAGCTTTCCAAAAACATATAACTTCTTAACATAGAACTACAACATTTCATAACAAAGAAAGTTAAACGAAAAAACTTAACAAAAAAATAGCATTAAAATCAGTTTTCCACACAAATTTGGTCATTTCAACGTCAATTACGAATTCTTTAATGACCAACAAAATGTTCCTCATTTTATCAGTTTTCTTGGACCAAAATGTGACAAAAAACTGATGAGGCACGAATATTTTTGGATTTTTAGGAATAATCGGATTAGCGATCAATGTGTAATGTGATAATGCAATAAACATGTCAAGTTTGCGACCCGTTGCCGTTGGCAACGGAAGCGATCCCACTACGATAATTAACCTCTATTTGCCAAAAACCACCTAAATAACCGATTTTTCGACGGAAAATTCATCCCAGAGAATAAAACTATTCACTGGACATGTAATAGAGGTAAATATGTTCGAGCGAAAGCGAAAACAAGCGAATATTTTGAGGGAAAACACAATTCTGTGAGATCGACGGACCATGTGGTGAAGACACGCAAGCGCAATTGTATCGCTAAGAATATAATCTTACTTTTTCAGCGATTTTAACGCTTGAAATCCCATCCAATGAACCACAAATCCTTTTCTTTATCTATTCCGAAGCCTGTAGTGTAATTTTTTGGCTGAAAAACTTTAGAAAAACCGCTTGGCGAGAGCTCCGCGATGGATTGAAAATTTGGTCATCGCATCGGCTCAAATTGCCTAAATTAGAATGGACGTCATGTAGGCGTAATGAAAGCTAGAAAGCCGAGATTTTCAGGGAAACTGGGGCTATATCTCACCAGTAAACACGCCAAATTTCAGCGCGATCGAAGAAAATGGCGGCGTTAAACGAATCCTACCAAAAATGATACGATTTTGAATCCGATTGAGGCCCCCCTGCAGAAAATGAGTTTCAATGGTCTTCGATCTTCGTTTTCCTCACTAGTCGGTATTAATTGTATACTGCTTTCGTCCAATCAATATCAAGCTTTTTTTTTTTGAGGTGTTATGATTGTTTCCATTCAACATCAACCGCCCACTGCATAGGTCAAGGATGCAGGAGGGCGTTGGCTCAAAACATGCACTCAGGGTCTTAAAATCACTAAGAAAAAATAGCTTCCTTTACATATGCAAATCGTTAGGCTTTCAAGTTTTCTCGAATAAGTACATTAGAGGCGCCGTCTCACACCCCTTTCTTGTTTATAGACTTCTTGGGGCGTTGAAGATTTCACACACTATATATTTGCAAAGAGTAGGGCATAGAATTCCCCGTATTGTGGTTTGTCCTTATCAACTGCATACTATTAATTGGAGCCTCGCTCTGTTGTATGATGCTGATCACACAATGATGACATCTGATGACAATTTTCTGCATTATGTGCATGTAGGATCTACCCAAGGAGATGAAACTGACATACCACATGGAGGGGAATGTTAATGGGCATTTCTTTATAATCAAGGGCGAAGGCGTTGGAGAGCCTCACGAGTAAGTCTGTCAACATTTTTGCCGGTAACTCAAGTAATACCAACCTTCTGCCTGTTTATTTTCGCAATTTGCCTACGCTATGGCGATAAAGGTTAAGGGATCAGGGCATCAAAGGATATTTTCGATTTCATTTAATTCTTGAAGTAAACATGAAATGAAAAGATTTGGTTTTCGATGTTGACTCGGAGATACTCGGCAAAGATCCGAGTAAATTAATTCATGAAGCATACTATAATTGTAAGGTTCTCCTCTAATTCACTGAGTCTTCACCTAAGTTCTCAACAGCTTTCCTCTTTGCATTGTGTTGGTTGGGTTTTTAATTTGGTTACTTTCATTTATTAACACGATTTTGTTCGTTTTTTTAGAGGGACACATACTATTAAGCTGCAAGTGGTTGAAGGAAGTCCACTGCCATTCTCCGCTGACATATTGTCGACTGTGTTTCAATACGGAAACAGGTGCTTCACTAAATATCCCCCCAACATAGTTGACTATTTCAAGAACTCATGTTCTGGTGGCGGATATACATTTGGAAGGTCTTTTCTCTATGAAGATGGAGCAGTTTGCACAGCCAGTGGAGATATAACATTGAGGTAAATAAATTCACTCATGCAGTCCGGCACTCTAAAATCTTAACAGGAGGTGGACAGCTTTTGGTTTGCTCCATTTGCGGAGACTTTAGCTTTTAGTTTTTGTTGCTAATTAGCCACAAAGTCAAATACTACCTTGATCCCGACAGGGTGGTGGTTGAGAAAGTCTCGTTTGTGTTTTTGTTAGTCGCTAGTGCTCCAATCACAACTGTTGATCACTTTCAATTTTCCATCGACTTAATCTTTATTGCTAAACAAAATTATTCATCCCTATACAATCAACTATGGATAGCTTTGTCTCCCTAAGTGTTTGAGACCTTCCCTTCCTCTCTCAACCACCAGTTTAGCACACTTTTTCTAATCCTAAATTCATGTCAATGTGGAAACTGAATACTTTGGTCTGTTTTTGTTTTTAAACACACTCTCGCGCGGAAGAAATTTCTTAATGGTAGAGATTATGTAATGTTCAAAAAACGAGCAGCAGTGTTTTATCGGGGTTTAAAAACACGAGGCTAGCCGAGTGTTTTTAGACCCGATAAAACACGTGCTGCAAGTTTTTTGAACGGCTTCAAGAACACCGAAATAGGTAATTTATGAACTTGCGAAAGAAGCCTGAAAAAATAACTGAAGAAATTGCTCATTTACGATAATCTCGATCAATTATTTTCTGTTTGACAGCTCTGATAAGAGCAGCTTTGAACACAAATCCAAGTTTCTTGGAGTCAACTTTCCTGCTGATGGACCTGTGATGAAAAAGGAGACGACTAATTGGGAGCCATCCTGCGAGAAAATGACACCTAATGGGATGACATTGATAGGGGATGTCACTGGGTTCCTTCTGAAGAGAGATGGTAAACGTTACAAGTGTCAGTTCCACACATTTCACGAGTACGTTTTTTGTTTTGTAGTTAAATAGAATTCTTTGGTTGCCAGCGAATATCATTTAAAAGCACTTTTACGTACTGAATTTATGAACATAACAGTTTGAAATTAAGAGCGGCTTGGTATAGCATAACACGTCGATCTATGGCAACAGAATCATTTTTTGTTTTCAGAAAATGAGTTTATGTCTGTCTCCTCTTCAAAGCGAGTCTAAGTGCGGAGTTTTTGTGATGGCAATAATCTTTACTTTTTATATGAATGAAAACTAATCTTCATAAGAAAAACTTCGCACTTATACTCGCTTTGAACAGGAGGCAGACGGCCTATTGCTTCGTCGTTTTCAAAAAATCTAATGGCGGCTGCGGGTCACTGAAAACGCTCCATCACCTCCATGTTGGTGGACGAAAACAAAAGATCTCTCATTAATTAATTAGCTCCTTCTGTTCATCCACCAACAATTGTATATTACATCAGTGTCATCTGTTTCTCTAGAGATTGGTTGCAAATCGGCTACAAGATCAGGCAGAACTTGATTGGCTACCAAGCCCCCCCCCCCCCCACCCTCCCGAAATATATATTACTATATGAAACAAAATGAAGCATAAGAGACCCTGGATCGGTTTGTCTTTGTCCAAGCGATTGACAGGCAAGTTTAAGCTGAAGTCTTCGCCATGACCCTATAAGCCATATTGTCCTCTTCAGTTAGTTCTAACTGGCGCCAAATGCCAGGTTATTATCTTATCATTCTTTCTTTCTTCTTAAATCCCACGATTTGATTCTTCTTTGTTCTCTACAGTGCAAAGGATAAGTCGAAAAAGATGCCAATGCCAGACTTCCACTTCGTGCAACATGAGATAGAAAGGAAAGACCTACCCGGTTCTATGCAGACATGGCAACTGACAGAACATGCTGCTGCATGTAAAAACTGTTTCACTGAGTGAAAAAACATGATTCTTCGAAAGTTCATTGCAATACCCTGATAACAATGTAGTTCGAACCAGGCCAGTAGAAATAAAGCACATTTAAAATAATCGACTTAAAATTGTTGTCCTTACATTCATTGATCCACTAATAAATGCTCACAAGAAACTTGATTCCATTCATTGGATCACTGACTGCTAGATGCGGGAGAATTGGAAACAAATGTTGTGTGGTTGGCTACATATCATGACAATGAAGTGAATATATTTTAAAGGGACGTTCTTGAGAACTGTCTCGATGCAGTTTAACTCAATATACAGTGATACAAATGAATTAATCATATTTCCACGTTTTTGTCAATCTAGTTTCATCGCTGCGGAGGATGACCAATTAATGCAATTAATTCGACAGATCTTATGTCAAATTTCAGATCCTTATGACATTGCTGTCAGTGGACGAGCGAGAACCTGCTGAAGCAGTGATTTGTAATTAAGTGGATTTATGTTTCTAAGTTCCTTTCTTTAATGCTGTTTCTTTCGCTATCTAGGCAACGGTTTTTTTAATTCAACAACTAGCGCAAGACGAAAAATATTCTCAAGATCAACATACAACTGTGAATATCTGAAAGCATATTAATTCCTTTAACCCTAAAGGCGACGTTATCTTTAAAACAGCAGGCCAAATAGTTTTATCCGTCCTCTGCTTGTTACTTGGACTAAAGTTAAATGTCACAAAACAGTTTGTTTTACACATGTGAAAACTCGCTGTTTCATCTGGAGGAAACATTTCACCTACTTTTCCATCCAATGGCAAACGCTCCTTCAGAGATATCAGGGAAGAAATAGGAGCCTGCCATGTGCGGGCAGCAATTACTATTATTACTATTATTATTATTATTAGCAATGAGGCACTAATTGGGGACCCTAGGCCTGTACGAAGAAATCAAATGAAAGATTGATGTTTAATAACGAGAGGGGAAGACCTGAGTACCCTAGAAAAAGGATTGAGAAGGAGAGAAAAGGGTTAATGAATGTACAATGGCAACTTGCAAGTGCCACGCCTTTTTCTCGGCACAGCTAAAATGCAAAGACCAGGTTTCCCAGGAACAACCTGCAATGTGACGCTGTCACGTCACAGAAAAAAAAGTCGATGATTTTTTAAAAATACCTCTGTCGCCTGTGGCTACTTCCCAATAAAATCAAGAATCCTTAATATTTCTGGATATGACATTCACACTGAAACCATTTTCAAGGATCAGAAAATCTTGACACGTCGACACTGGTCAATTTTATATGTCGTGTCAAAATTGATCTTTTGACATAATTGTTTTCTGGAATCTAGTGATAGTGACATTAAAAAGCTGGTCGCAAATGCTGTTTCGAAAAGTACAAGAAAGTCAACAAAATATGCTGTCAACGTCTTTAAAGGTGTGACGCCGAAGTTATGAGCAGAATTAAGAGAGACACGAACTTAAACTGAGTAATTTTATAGAGTAGTTATTTAACTATAAAATAAACCAACCGTTTGAAGGAGACAAAAGTTCCAGCTTCACTTGAAAACACTGTCATCCAAACTTTGCACATTCTGTCTTTCGTAGTTGAAACATCTTTTTCAGTAAGCAAAAAAAGCGCCTTGCATGTTTTCGAGTTTTCCATTCGCAGTGAAAATTAAAATAATTTGTTTTTTTTCCCTGAGACCGACACGCTTTCTTTCTAGTCAAATTTTGAACTGTGCATCGAAAAAATACGAAGCACTGCCATCAGATCAACACTGGCTTTTTACGAGCGGCTTTTTCCGCGATATGAAAATTAATGGGAGGGTTATATCATAAATAAACCCCTTTCCGGATTGCTGGTTTGTCGGCTGATAATTTCCGCAGCTGAGATGTCCTCAAAATTTTATAATTTCCTTCGAAGGTTCGCTTCACGGCCAAATATTCGTGTTGCGGATAATCTCTCAGCCGCGGAGATTTTCAGCCGACATACCAGCGGCACGAAGGGGTTTATTTATTAAATATACTACAGCTAAAACACGCACTACAGGTACTAGAGCTAAAACACATACTAAAGCTACTACACGTACTGCAGGTACTTCACCGACTACAGCTACTGCATGAGTACAGATGCTACAGCTAATACACGTCAGTACAGGTACTACACTTATTGCATTAGTTGACATGGTCGTACGTATGGTGGGTCATACATGGGCATCAGGCGCTCAGGACATCTCATGGGGTCATACATGGACTCCTAACCGCTTTATTTGCGTTTTGCTGTTTTGTTTGCGTTTTGCTTTTTATTGCATGAGTACAGATACTACAGCTAAAACACGTCAGTATAGGTACTAATGAATGAAGGGGTAGTTTCTAAAGAAACTGTGGTGCTGCGTCGGTGGGGAAGTAGTATACAAAAATTTGGTTTTATCAACGGAGTTGATAATGTCTGTACGGTGGCCAATTTACATTATCAACTCCGTTGATAAAACCAAATTTTAGTATAGGTACTACACTTGTTGCATTAGTTGGCATGGTCCGGTCTGGTGGCCCCAAAGATACAGAATTAAGTTCCGATCGGGTGAATTTACTTATAAGCCCTTCAGTATTTCCAAATTTCCCTGCCGCGATTAGATCACACATACTATTCCCAACCTTCACGATTACTTGCGAGAACGTCAGACTACTCGGCCACCGTGATGCACTTCCGTTATCTAGATAAAGCAAAGTTTTATTGTGGAATCTTCGCGCCCGCCATGATTGACACAGTATTGAACTATTCGATAAAGTGGACAGTGTTGTAATATTGAAACCTTTGGGTATCCCCTTAGGGGCCCCTGAGTGACTTACATGGACACCCCGAAAACGGGAAACCATGTGCGTTGTGTAGAGACTTTCAATGGGACACGAACATGTTGGAATAGTTAACAACTATTCACCGAAGTGGAGGTGGCTACCGGTGGATATTTACCGAGCCGCGAAGCGGCGAGGTAAATATCCAACGCTAGCCACCGACACTGAGGTGAATAGTTGTTTTAGTATATACTAAAACAGTGAGATAATATACAGCACAAATGCTGTGACCAAAAACACAATGCTTTCCGGTACCTGCAGAAAGACCCAATTTTTCTCTGTCTAGTATTCATGAACATTTTGTGAAACAAAGGAAAAATTAAAATTGAACTAATTTTCAAGGCTAAAGATTGAATAGTGATGATGATGACCTATTGTAGTTTCGAAAACGTTCGGATTTCTAATATACAATTGAACTAGTTTAAAAACATTTTAACTATAATTGTAGAAAAAAATTGAACAAGATGCCTATAAGGGCGTATCCGTGGGATGCACAAACAGTTAACACAAATTGTCCAGTCACAGTGAACTTCAACTACGGGTAAACTTCGGACAATGGCGAGAGATTACCAGAAAGATAAATCTGTAAGATGTTTATTGTAAACCTCTTATTATTAATGTTACTAAATTTGCGAATGCGAACAACGAAGGCCTATTAGGGGTTTTCCGGATACGGGATATTTAGGTAAAAAATTATAAGGATACGGGAGTTTTGGGGGAAAATTTTTCGAGATACGGGATTTTTTTAAAATAAGCACGCATTGCGTACGCGAGGTAGTGCAGTAACTTGGCAGTGTTTTTTACCCATAACTGTCAACTGGGCTACGTTAAGAATTTTTATTATTAGTTTGCCATCTCCATCCACCCGTCTGTTGTTGTTGGCCATGCTCCTACCTCACACCTCTCCTTCTTTTAGGGTAGCATGGCCAAAATGCAGAACGCTCTGTTGACGTTGTGATCCAGGTATCACAATCCTGATATAAACAAGTAGTGCGCTTTTATTACTTAGCAATATTGTCTTGAATTTTGTGATGGCGTGGTCTCGTAGTATCCCCACTGCGATGAATTATTGGCAATTGCTTTGGCTGCACTGAACCTGCTAACTATAATGAAATGTGCTTAGCCAAGAGACCTGGCTCGGGTTGCTCTCTAACTAGCGTTAAATACCATGGAAACCTATAGGTTTTGATACCTCTTATCCAACGGTTAGTGCTAACCAGGCTTTGAGTCACCGGTCCCTGGGTATTAACTGTTGTGCGTTGTAGATTTCAACATGATATATGTGTTGTCAAGCTAAATTTGTAATAAATTCATGAGCGATTGTGGTCAACTTATCACCAAAAACTCAGTTCAGAAATTTTAACTGACCTGAAATATATTAATTACGCAAATCGGTTCCAATTTTCGTTTATCTCTCAGATACAATCTTCAGCCAGTAAGGTGATTCTGTAATTCTTTCATACCTTAACAGTGTTGACACTCGACACTAGTTGCAGGGACAAATCCATTTGTGGGTTGATGACACCCCTCCATTCATTAGAAACAGGACTTTGCCTGGCCAGAATTGCGGGAAAATTCTTCACCATCCATACGAGGGATGGAACATTCCTCTCTTTGAAGGTTGTGGCAGTATTGCTGTCCTGAGAAGATGGTTTCAGAGTAGTAAGTGAATATTTGCATTGAATTTGTACGAATGTTACACAGAACGAAAGCAACTGAAATAACTCAATAGATGGAAGTCACGAATAAAGTACAACAATTTTAACTTTACTTAACGTAACTTGGATGCACGGAACGAGCAGAATGGGGAGAAGGACTTTGAAATACCGCTTCGCCGCTCGCGACTAGCGGCTCCGTCGCAAAAACTTTATTCCGCGCAACTAGTTTTCATTTTTCAAGCCTGTTCACCAGAACTTCGTCATATTTCGCTTTTCTTCGTCACAACCTTTTTAGTATCTCTCCCTCTCTCTCTCTTTTTCTTGTTTGTTTGCTTGTTTGTTTTCTTTTTACTTAGATATTAATTGTTTTAATTGTTGGTTGTAAGAAATGACTTATGTCATTAATGTAAACTTTGAAAAACCCCCCAAAATATGAAATACGTTAAAACAATTGAGCCATCAAACGGCGAGACAATGTAAACTGAACTTCATGGGTATGAGCCGGCGTAGTAGTAAGACTTCTCCCGAGTGTAGACTGAAGTGAGAAATGGCAGAGGTACAGTCATATCTTTGCGCCTACAGCCGGGAACCTCGCATTCACAGGCTTTGTTCGGGCATCTCTGGAAGTGCAGATTGATGTGGCTCCTACAAATGGGTATGTATATACAACTTCGCTAATTCTGGACCAATTCGACCTAAAATAACTGTAACGGCCAACAAACTAAGATCCCCTGAGATATTTATTAATCATCTGCTGCGAAAAGAGAAATTTTTACGTTGAAAAAAACTTTTTTAAGACGGATAATTTTCTCCTTTAATTTCGACCCGCTAACCAGCAGTCCAACAGGGAGAAATTACACAAATGTTTTGACAGACAAGATCAAGCGTGTGGCACTCGCATGAAAATCACAGACATTAATACCCAGTGGAAGTAGTAACCCAACATTGCAAACTACATGAAGATATGAATGAATGATCATCGCAGGGCACAAAATATTTTATGAATAAAAAACTCACCGAGGTAATGTTTTTCCACAGTTTAGCGGGCACTACGTTACTGTGTGGTAACACCGTGTTGTTTGGTGAGCCAGGAGGCTGTCTGAAGTCACACCCATGCTGCAATCTGGGCAGTGAATTTTCCTTTTCTGACACGATGCAGCGTGAGTGGCCATGTGTTCACGGGCGAACACGTGTTGGCAGCCTTTATTTTCACACTCTATTTCCAGTTTTGGGCAGTTTTTATGGTGTTGTTGAGCATCTTCATAGCGCCCCCTCCAACTGCAACCGCTGCTCAGACATCTTATGGGCAAATCCCTTGTTATGTTGTCGAGTGCAACGTTGACACAACGTTTGAGCATTAAATTATGTCCGGCATATCGGGCATTTTGAGGATTTGTGGATGTGGTCATTTCCTCAAAGCAGGTTTTGCAGCCGGAATGGCCACAATTCAAACTAATTGGTTTGAGCATAGTAATGAGGCTATAACAGCAATAATTTTTTTTGTGTCAAAATACGTTTTCTTTAAAGGTGACAGAATTCCACGTTCTTTTACAAAAAGAACACTTACCAAATACAACATTGCAATCGATCTTCAAGAGATCCCGTAAAAGCACAGTTGAACACTACTGCGGCGTAAATCATATTGTATCGAGAATATCTTATAATAACCTGAAGAAAATAGTCTTTGGCTTATGGGAGAAAAGGCCGAGTATGATAAACACAGTGACGATGTTTAACAAGCAGTGGCTCACATGTGAGAACAGGGTGTGTGTTCAAAGAAAGTTGCGGTTATCAAAGAATTTCCGGCTTTGCGAAAAAAATTTCTGTATGGACTTGTAAGGGGATATTGCACTGATAAAGAATATGCGTTACTGAAGGAAATAATCTTGGGTCTTCAAGTTTCATTTATTTTTTTTTTAATAGAGGTGAAACTAGGATATTTTCTTTCCTCTAAATGTACTTAATTAAAGATGTTTTTCATTGTACAAGTAGCGTTAGTGATGTACGAGCCATGGCTGTATCAATTAACTTTATTGTAAGCAACGTTTCTACTGTAATGTCATTTATTAATTGCATTGTACTGTAATAAAGGTTTGAGAGAAAAAAAAACAAAGAAAGAAAAAGAAGAAAAAAAAAAAAAAAAAAAGAAAAACAAAAAAAAAAAGGAACAAAAAAAAAGAGGATATTTTCTTATTTCCATGTATGGGTTTTTTCTGGTGGTAAAGTTTGCTTACATTCTTTAACTAGTGGTGTATGAAGAAAAATGCGTAATGGTCCGACAAGAACGGCCTCATTCTTTTGCAGATTTATTTTTCTTGGTTTTCTTTTATGTAATGCTTTTGGCGGGAAGGGGGTCGCGCAAAATTGGATTTCAAGTGTACGTACGTTAAAAATAATCAAAGGCTCCTGTGAGCCAGCTCATGGATGAATTGGATTAGAACGTTACTAGCAAGGGCCTCTCTCATGGCAAACAAGACGCCTAAGGGAGCGTTTCCGTGGGATGCACAAACAGTTAAACAAATTACCCAGTTATAGCAAACCACCATGCTTAGTCAGTGGGACGAAATCACGGGTAAAATTTGGACAGTGGCGAAAGTTTACGAGACAGATAACCCTGTGACTTTAAGTAGCTGCTACTTGTTGTACTAAAGAGAAATAAAGGTTGTCTATTAATCGATACAAGTAAATTTGCCAACGGAAACACTCAGTACATCAGTGATCAGAGTTTACTTTTACTAAAGATTATCGAGGAATGTCAGGATATTAAGGTGAAATTTCTTTGGAATATTGTATGAAGATCGAGCACTTCATTTACTTGCTTTGTTTTTTGTACAAACCGAATTAGAATTAATTAAGCTTATTCACAACGCTAAAAACAACACACCTTTACTGTA
>OX421455.1:34527310-34537310 GCA_949126865.1 Montipora capitata | reverse complement strand
GTTTTGCCACTACATCAACATTTACATCCAACAATGTTGCATGTGGAATCCAACTTTGTTCGAAAGTTTGGCCGGGGCTTTACAGATTTCTTAATTTGTCCCTTATTCTACAAAGCTAGTTTGCACACTCGGCGGCTGATCAATGCCAGATTACTGTTTAGCATAATTTACTCGGTATAATTACTTTCCAATGGGCTCCACAATTTATCTCTATAAATCGAAAAGGCAGCAAAAGCCGCACTGTTTTTTGTAAAATAAAAACTACTATACACCTTATTTCAAAATGGCTTCCATCTTAATATTCTTTTGTTGGTATTCAAATTAGCCCTTCTTGCCTCGTTTTTAAGCTCAAAAATCAAAAGAATATTTTATCTTGAACGAGGCAACAAGGGGCAATTTGTATGCGCATAAATCAGCGGCCATTTTGGAATAAGGTTATTAGGTCTGTCTGTCTGTGACAAGCTACTTTGACGTATTGTTAATTCAAACAACCTTGTGCGGCAAGATAAAAAACACTTCGCGAGGAAATTAAAATCTCTGATAAGTCTGAACTTCTCTGTGGGCTTCCTATTCACTTAGTGGATTGCATTTCCTTATCGCACAAGGCACACCCATTCTGGGATGAAAAAAAGTTGTATAAATACAGTCAATCTTGTTTGCAAATGGCAGCAGTTAACTGAATACTTCGTTGTACTTCATGTATATAGCCAATCAGCAGATGACGTACCAAATTTGAAACTCGAAAATTAATTAAGACTTAAAGATCTACGACAGCGACGTGGATGAAAACGCCGACGTAAATGATTAGTCCATCTCGTTCACATCTTACAATGTGGGAAGAGTATTCTAAAAATACATTCAGTACGAGCGGTTCCATAGGAAAAAATTGAAAATGAAAGATACACATTTGTCAGTATGCTTAGGTTTTCGTGAAAGACTGAAATTTGGTGATTTCACGTCGTTGTTGTTGTGGAGTACCGCAAATATGCGTGCCACACCTGCATCCGCACGTGCTCTGCACGTGCAGCACGATTATTTTTCTTCTTATGACCAATGATGTTATTGTTCTTTTGACCGCACCCATTGTTACTAATATGTCAACCAGAACCTAATTGGCTGTTGAAACAATGAAGTCTTTTGTTCCGTTGTTGGCAAATTTGAATATCAAAAGAAATGTGGAGTCAATGTTTGTTCACAAGAAATGTCACTATAATATGTCTACTTAATGTAAAATTTTAAAACTTGTGGCTCTTTTTACAACAAGAACTGACATCACGAGTCAGCGTTTAAAGCGGAGCTGGAACCTTGAACATCGTGATTTTAAGATACAACAACTTTGGTTTCCTGGAAAAGTGGGATCAAGGAGCCGGGATAAAGAATCAAAGACCACGGATCAATTTCCGCAAAAAGGGTTGTTTTTTTAATGTGTAACGTGAATTACAATGTGAAAAGATTGTAGTCACTGTATTATTAAATGACTACTTTGTCACATTGACAGCTTGTGGTAAATACCTGCGGTACCTCATAATGGTCAATGATTTGGGGACGGCCATGTCACCTAATTTTGGAATGTGGAAGTACGTGGATGATGTCTCGTTGTCAGAGAACCTTAGTAAGGGTAGCTTATCATCCTCCCAGTCTACACTAGACTATTTAAACAGCTGGGCCTCTGGCAACTGGATGCTTCTTAACGCTAAAAAATGCAAGGAGTTACGTTTGTGTTTCTTCAAGGAAAAACCCCAGTTAGCCCCGTTAACAATTGATGATCAACCGTTAGAAGTGGTAACCTCACATAAGGTCCTGGGGCTTACTATTCATAATGACTTAAAGTGGAATGAACACATCGCATCAGTAGTTGCTGTTGTCTGCCATTATGCTCTTCCTTCCTATTTGTCTGAACAGCTCGAAAGAGTCCAGAAACGAGCTTTTGGTATTATCCTTCCCAAACAAACCTACAGCAGGGCACGTGAACTTTCTGACTGCCCAAGGTTGAACGTACGCCGCAATGATCTTTTTATTAGAACTTTAAAGAAAATTGACGGGAAGGGCCCTCTCTGAAAGCACCTGACAATGACGAGGGTGAGCGCGCATGGACGTACGATGAGAAATCATACCCACAGAACCCTATATAAGTGTAGAACCGAGCGGCTTAAAAGAAGCTTTTTTCCTAGTGCAATAATTTCTTTTGATAATGATATTTAGAATCTACATTTTTATATAATGTTTATATTCAATATGGTTTTTAATGTTTTTTTTAAAATTGTAAATACACATTGTAATTCATTTTTAAATGCGAAAATGAGTTTCAATAAAACTATTATAACCTAAAACTATTATTATAAACTTCAGCCTAGCTAAATTCGAGTTAATTAAATTGTTGGATAAACTGATAGCAACGGAAACCAAAGTTTCCGCGGTCCTTTGCACTAACCCCTGCGGGCTAACCGCTGGAAAACACTAACTAACGTGGTCGGTATTACAACTTTATAAGAAAAGAGCCGCTAAGACAGTCCTCGAGTTTCCGACAACATCGGCGAACATTCGGCTGTCGCATAATGCATTTTCTCGTGGGAAAGTTATTTAAATTAACTGAGAAGGACGAGGTTGTTTGCGACACTTAATTTGGTTTCCACGTTTCAACTTCCTATCTAATTAAGCAGCGTGCATTAAAATACTTTGCATACAATAAAACGATCATGAGAATATACAGAATATAGGTTTAAAATATTACAAAATATGCTTCAACACAGCGTTTATGGACATATATTTGAAGACAAAAACTTAAATCCTTGCGACGCAGTTTTCAAGCAAGAATATCCTCCATGCTTTGTTTTGTTGTTTGTTTTGCAAAGCGTTTCATCGGAGCAGCCTGGTTAAATCGGCGGCTGTACGCGCTTGTCCTACTTTGTTTTATTCCCACTGAGTGAAGTTCCATAACACACAATGTCGTCTGACCAGCCATAAGCTGTTTGGCATCGTTCTGACTTTTGAGGTGGGTCTTCGTTTTAGATCAGTGGGTCTTAGGTGTTAGGTCTTTGTTTTTGGGTCATCGTTTTAGAAACACCGAAAAATTTGGTTTTATCAATTCCACGGAGTTGATAACTTAAATTGACCATCGTACAGGGATTCTAAAAGCTGACGTTTCGAGCGCTAGCCCTTCGATTCGCTCTGACGAAGGGCTAACGCTCGAAACCTATTTTGTTTTAAAACGTTCAAACACAGCTGTAATTCTTTTGCTCGGTTACAAAAAAACTCTAGGAGTTCTGATTATATGTAAGATAGCTTAAGCCTTTAAGAGGTATAAAATAACGAATTGGAAATGTATATATCTGTATGTACTATTCATATTGCTTATGTACTTGCCATTGTGGTATACGTAATGCTTGGTAATAATATCAAAATAGCTCAGTTTCGTAATTGGCGTACCTTGACTAAAGGAGAGAAAGACAATTCTTAGTTGATTTCAGTGTTTTTCATTTGCCTCGCTTTTAGGTGAGCCTTGAGGTGAAAGCGAGAGCGGGTTTCTGTCTCGCTCATTTCGCAGTAACATCCGATCCCCTGGGAGAACTCTGCCAGTGGAGCTCATGGTCATGAGGGCGGCGGTCGCTGACCGCATACTGTGACTGTACCTCATGTCCTCGAGGTGGGGTAACTTTGCCAAGCCAGGGATTGTTGACATTGGGGTCGGGATGTGCTCTGTTATCGACGTTATCAAAGAAGTGGGAACATCTGACGTCGGTCGCTTCGCGGGTTCCTTTAGCGGGTTACGAACGGACGGTACGGGACCAGGTCCGGGGTAATAAATACATCCGGGAAACTGACCACTTGCACATTTGGAAGCCGCGTGATAATCGACCGCGCTCAATGAAATACCATGAGGAATTGTTGGCGAGAGAGGCGTGAAGGCAGAGTAGCTAGAAGGTGGAGGGGGCACTGGAAACAGACCACGCTGTACACTTGCCAACATTTGTCCCCTAGCAAGGGCTTCCTCGTGACTTGGTAAAACTGTCTCAATCGTTTGGATTACATCACCTCCGCAGCCCTTGAGTATTAGCTCCAAAATGTCCCTTTTTTGCTCGGGAAAGAGCCGTGTTAAAAGGTTCATAAAACGGCCGTGATCCGATGTCGACATAACTGTGCCATCTCCGTTAGACAGCGTCATTCTGTCCCTTCTCTGTCGTTTCATGTCCGGTGACATTCGCACCCTTCGTTCTTCCTCGTCATCCTCTCGTTCACGCTTCCATATCGTAAGCAGGGCTTCGCTGTTGTTGTCCATCGCGAATTCTGCAAGTACAACAAAAGTCCTTAGTCTCCAGAAGGGAAAAAAATAGCGGTTTAGAAATTTACAGTATTACAACAGCTCTTGATTATAGTTCATAGAAATGACGGTGGGCACAATATACACTGACAATATATCCTTGAATAGATCAATATTTTGAGGCGAAACGCTGTGTTAAGAAACTAGATATTTAGTGACTTCAACATTCAATAGACCTCTTTAGCTTGTACATTTTGTTTTCCCATTTCAGACCACGTGAGGTTACTCTAGGGAAAACTTTCTTTCAAACGGTCGTCCTATGCACGTGAATATGTACGCATAACTTATGAAAAAACAAAAGGAAAATTCTCCTGAGAACATCACGTGGTCTGAAATGGGAAAACAAAACGTACAAGCTAAAGAGGTCTATTTAAGTCAACTTAGGCAAGATAATGCAGATAAACTAGACGAAAATAGGGCCTCCCCAACTCTCTATGATACAGATAAACCGTCTGCTCTTTGAGAATTCACAAACAAATATTACCTTAAATCGAGTGAAATCGCCGGAAAACTTCGTGCCCCTGAACCCGATCTAGTGAAAGATATTTTGATCCACACTGCGAATTAAATGACCTGTTTCCATTTTAATAAGATGCAAATTAAAAATTATAGTTTTCTTTGCACTGACGTTTCGATCAATTGACAAAGGCGTCTCAGAATACAGAGCACAGTTTGATATCATTTATTTTCTTCGTAATTGCAGCTAATGTATGCTTTTTTTCTCGTGTTGTAACCCATTTTTAAAACAGCTGTAACTTAAGGCCATGGACTACTCGCATTCACTATCAAGGCAATTCGAGAGACAAATTCTTAAATCCACTTTGGAGTAGAAAACTTATGGCAATCATTGTATTGTTTGCATCTTCAAAAATTAGGCCCTAATTTTGGCGTCTAAAACTGTATTTTCTAGAAGAAACGGTGGACAAGTTTGTCGACCACAGTTTGCCTTTAACAATAATCTACTGTTGTTTAAATTAAGCAAGATTTTTAGAACTATTAACTACCAGTATTGCGCCCGGTGTGCGAAGGCCCTCATTTTGCCATAGATACAGCTGTTTCGAGAAAAGTTGTGCAAAAGAAGCGTAAGAGCGTTCGCGACAATGCCGAAAGGTAGTATGGGACAGTATTCAATATGTTGTGAACGCCCAGAATCGAAGATGCCGCGACCGGACAGTGAAGACCTACTATGGCGAGCTATTTGGATGAAAGAGTTCGTAGGATATAGCGTTGATGAAGTGGCAGTACGCGAAGATTTATGTTGAGGCTCTCTCCCGCTATCACGATCCGAAAACACGTCCAACCCTTTGAAAGGGTTAATTAGCAAAATTGATGACTCTGCACGTGCGCAACGATTTTTGGTAAATTTCTTAAACTTTCTCTGCAAAACATGACATAAAATAAGCAAGGTAAGGTCTTCAGAATCTTGCTCTCTTTGTGAATCCTAATCGTTTCCGGGTTACTGAATTTTGAAACTCATTCATATCTGAATGTCAGTAACATGGCATGACCATGTATTTCTAGGTGACGTCATGTTTTCGTTGACTCAAACTGACAGTTTACCATAATCCCTTTCGGCGTTGTCGCGTACGCTTTGATGCTTCTTTTGGACAACTTTCTCGAAACAGCTGTCTGTATATATTTGCCTACTCCAGTGGTTCAATTACGCAGCAATAGTAGGCAATAAACAATGAATTTTGAGAAAATCCTGCCAAGACGAACTCTCTTCAAAAGAGGAGGCGGAGTTTGTTTATACCACCGACTGAGGAAGCAAACAGGCAGGCAATGTTACTCTAAAGAATAAAAACAGGAAACTGCCCACCTTTAAAAATAGTAAGCCTTAAATTTTCGATAGATTGGGTCTCGACAGTGAAAAGAAATGTATTCATTAATTTTAATAAACATCTTTTTTTAAAAAAACTCGCCAAAATGCCCAAAAATACCCAAAATTCATCCAAATATACCCCGGATTTAATGGAAGCATTGTATACTGTATACCTGAAATTCAAAGAAAGTGATATACCGAATACCCGTATTTAAGCTGTAATATACCGTATACCCGATTTAAAAAGCCCCTGTATACCGTATACCAGAAACCCATAAGGGTTGAAACGTGTAACGCGCGTTCACAGCTTCCGAATATTCAGTGCGAACTGATTGGTTGAATGTTTCAGTGCTAAGTACCATATTTGGAAACCCCTTGGTCTTGTTGTTCCAAATATGGTACTTAGCAAATTGAATATTCAGAAGCTTGTTTCCCAGCACACAAGGGGCCGTTACACGTTTCAACCCTTATGGGTTTCTGCGTATACCCAAAAACCCTGGCCGAACTGACCAAATGAAAGTTACAGTTGAACAACAGCACTACGAAATCTACTTTCCTTTGAACAAAGATTCTAGCTGTTTCAAGTGATTGGTCTTGAAAGACAAAGAAGTCCCGAAAGTTACTTGGATCTAACTTGTTTTAGATATCCTGATTTTTTCCCAACGCAAAGTGAAACTGATTAATTCGTTTGGAGTGTGCGTAAATGTGTTGCTGGCGAAAAACCTAACGTGAATCGCTTGTAAAACTTAAAATCAGTATAAGATTAATGTAAGCTTCCATCTTTGAATGAAAAATACCTATTTGTTTTACAGTTTTAAGAGCAAAGATTGGTGGAATCCACCCTTTGTATTTTAATAAATCCAAAGGTCAGGGGCACCCAACGAATCTGTTCCTCACATTATCTGTTCCCCAGTGGAATCTTGCTGGCTGGCAAAAATACAGGTGTTTCGATGAGCTGGCTGGGAAATTTTGTTATTGATAGAGGTTTTGCCTGGGAATTACTGACTTTTTCTAGCATTTCAACCCGAGCGGGCTGTAGAAACTCTGAAGACTGAGGACGACTAAAAAAAAAAAAAAGCATCACAAACATACGACGGCTGGTCAGAGTGATTGCGCTTGCGGATAAAACCTGTTTTGTCCCGATTTTGTCGCTTTTGTTCTGTCGTTTTGGATCGAGGGATTTAAAAGCGCGCGGAATTCCTGGCTGGGAAATAAATTTGATCAGCTGGCTGGGAAACCAACCAATTTTATCTAGCTGGCTGGGAAATTTCTTGTGTGTCTTGCTGGGAAAAAGGAACAGATAATGTTTTCCCAGCAACACTGAAAAACACCTGAAAATGCCTTAATAACATTTATTTTCATTAACTGGGGTATAATAATACATTTTACAACAAATTGGTCGTTGGGTGCCCCTGAAAGGTCAACTCTTCGAGAACAATAAATATCGAGCTTATGAAGCAGTTGGCGAATGAACTTCTGAAGATTCTTATTTCAAATAACACAGCATTTTCCTTTGAACAAAGATTCTTTTTCGCGTCTGCGTTATGTAACACGAAATTCTTCTTTTTTTTGCACTCCAGCTTAAACATATGAATATTTTTTAATAGAAAATAGAGGCTTTTATGAATTTTCCGCACGGACGAACAATTGACGACATCGCCAGATACACGGAAAAAGAGAGAGAAAAAACACAAGGATTTTACACAAAAATTACGTTCCACTCTTTACCTTGTGAATTTTTCAAAAAATGTGTTTATTTTGAATAAAGGAACTCTAATTTTCAAAAGAGTTGCTTGTTCAGTGGTGCCGGGTTGAAGGACGAATAGGATATTATCTACAAATGATCTATCTGTTTGCAGAAAACCATTTTTCTCTTTTGGGACAAAAATACAAACCACGATCACGTGGCACTGCAAGCGCCTGCCGCTCACAACCAGGCCTCTGCTACGTGACGGCAAAATATCAATTTAAGCTAATCAGGATTATCACAAATTACATATTTTAACTCAACTACTCAACCGGACCCTCAAGCTAGGTGATATATGGGCGCGTTGGCCAGCCAAGCTCTCCGTAAAAAGAAAGGGCTTGAGTGAAGGCAAAAGTGAATTTGAGACCTCTAATAAACTCTCTAAAGTGTTTTTGACATAGGTATTAATGGCACTCACTGAGGCCCAACGGTCGTATCGTAGGAGTTTTCTGTCAGGGACTCCAGGATTAGGGGCCCCACCAGCTGAGTGAGTACTAAATTAAGCAATATCACGGGAACAATACCATGGAAAGACTTCTTGAAAGAGTCGCTGTAAGTGGAATAGCTCATAGGCTAATCCGCAGTTTATATATGATCCATTTCATATATAATTTCTTCGTTGGAAGTGAAAACAAACTCGTACGACTGCCAGAGGCAGAAGAAGGCCTAAAAATATACCGGCGTCGGAATAAAAAACTTACAACTGACTGCCTTTTCTTAGCAGGTCCCATATTTCAGTGAAAATGGAAATAAGCTGATTATGAAAACCTGACATTCCTAGCCCTAATAAGGGACAACCGAAAAGTGAAGAAAACCTGAAAGACCTAAAAACAAGCGTAACTTAATGATGCAATAGAAGTAGATCGCTCATATCAGCACTTTCCGGCAACTAGGTTCCTCGGAAGGGTGATTATCAGGGGCCTCCAGCCCATGCTATAAACGCATTGCTCATGAACATCAATACTTCATGTGTACCTGGACACAAAAAAACCACCGAGGGTAATTATCAAGGGCCTTTATCCGATGCTATAAACAAATTGTTCATGAACAACAATATTTTATATGTACGTATGTATCTAGACACAATAAGGCCACCGAGGGCGATTATAAAGGGCTCCTAGCCCACGCTATAAACGCATTGGTCATGAACATCAATACTATAGAAGTGTACGTAGACACAACAAACCCACCAAGGGTGAATATCAAGGGCCATTCCATAGCCCATGTTATCAAAAACACTGTACATGAAGATGAATGCATATTGAGACATAGGAAACTCGTCAGGGGTAACAATACTAAAAACTATAAAATGTATACAACTGTACACAGCTAGAGCGGTTTTCAATTGAGTGTCGAAAGTAATTAGCGAATTACTTTGGTTTTGCATTACTTAACTCAGTGATTGGTTCAAAGTTCTCGCGCCACTTTTTCAACTAATCAGAAGTGAAACCAAAACCAATCGTGGCTTGCGCGTGCACATTTTCCCGCGCTTTGTGTCGGCTACGTGTAATTACTTCGAGTTTTGATTGGTTTACTGGATTGTCTCCGTCCTTTTTGATTGGCCAAAGTATTTATTTTGGTATTGGTCTTAAGAAACTCGATTGAAACTCGCTCTAAGCCAACGACGTATGAATCAAGAACGACAAAAACGTCAAAAACGCGAGGGCAACAAGGCCAAGCTATCGCTCAATATTAACGCACTAAACAAAAACTAACACAGCGATCGAGAATGACTAACAGAGGCCCCTATCCTGTGCAACCCAAACGAAAACTTACAGCATAAAACACAAACTAGAGGCTGTGCAGCTACGAATTAGGAAACCACCGAGGGTGAATGTCAAGGCCGTCTTGGTCATGCTCGTAAACGTCGATACTCCGCCCGTACCTAAACAGACCAAACCACCATGTTCCACAGCGACACTACCCCAAATAAACGAAAAACATAAATCATCAAGAACAACAAATAACGAGACATAACAAACTCGACCCCTAGGCTGTGCAACTCAAACGAAAGCATGCAGCAAAAAACGAAAGATAGAGCGTAATGTACAATAAAAAAACTAGAACTCTGGAGCGCAAAAAAAACAACGCAAACATTACTTCAGCAGCTAGC
>OX421455.1:34494810-34504810 GCA_949126865.1 Montipora capitata | reverse complement strand
CCCCACTTGAAAAAAATTAACTAGAACGCTGCAGTGCCTTCTGTTTTTGTGTAACACGTAGCACAGGCAACCCAGTGTACGCTGCTTACTTCTATCGTCAGTCGCAGCTTAATTCCATCGTCAGTTGTGAAGCTGAAAACGTAGATTTAGCGAAATTACCGAAGGACCTCCTCGGAACTAGCTTGGTATTGATAATATATTGATAATGAACCAAGACATCGCATGATGAGTTTGCAAGTTGTATGGAACCTTCGAAAAGCAACCTGTGCCCTTATCGGAAAGTAGGTTGGACAACTTGTCCCCTCTGTTAGAAAGCGGACACCTGCAAAATTGACTACACAAGGTAGTTAATAAATAGAGATAAATATTGGTAGAAAATACTTTAAGAAACCAACTTCTTCTGATTCTAGAAGCTACTGAAACCGCAGAGCCGCTCTTTTTATTTTATCCCGGTCGGAGACTGGCACAAGCATTGTTGTTATGTGGGGGCCTAGGCCGAGAAATTGTAGTATTGCGTATTGTGTTTACTCGCAATATAGGTAAGTTGCTTGCCAAGCAAGCCGTAGGAGAATAAATTCCTACGTTTTAAAGAGGTGAAAAGTAAGGATAAAGGACCCATGTTTGCCTAGCGACGGAAATCAAGTAACCGTAAGGAACACCATCACCAAACTAAAGACGAAAGCCGAATACAACAGTGGCTTTAGAGGTCTTTCTCGTGCTGTTTTTTTTTTTTTTTCTGGCTGTTTAATAATTATGAGTTTCCTTGCATGCAAAGTAACATTTAAAATCATTGTTCTTACGTAAGTCATATATTAAGTAAGTTGGCGACCAAAATTTATGATCTGGCGACCAAATCTTTCCCATTAGTCGCCAGCTGGCATCTGAGCAAAAAACGTTAATTTCGAGCCCTGTAATACTTCATCGGAACATTTGATGGCACTATCAAACCGGCGAAAAGTGAATAAGGAATCTTTCGCGAGCGACATTCACGTTCCTTGTCCTAATTTTGTTAGTATCATTGATTGGTATCATCGGGCGAATCATCTTTAGCCTTGGGCGAATCTGCGTCGGGCGAACAGGCTTTCGGGCGAAACAACCGTAATTCTGTCTAATTTATCACGCGGCTTTGTTGCCGTCTACGGTTGCCAAAAAAAACACAAAAATTCGAAACCGCAATCGGAAATGAAAACTTTTAGTCAACGGTGTTGGGTCGCACTAGTAGAGTTTTGACTCATTGACAAGTGGAATACAATTTCCCTGAGAAAACACCTCGTCATCATTACACGCAACATGCGTCGCGATGAAGCCGTATTTATAACCGTTGCAGTGATTATGCTACTTTTTATTCAGCTAAACCTTCAACAGTTTGTTCTTTTTCGAATGATTTACGAACGATGGGCAAACAGATGTCGTACAGTTTTAAAAGCGGCTATGATAAGCAGAAGAAATCAGCACATATAGGCCCATACATTTCAGAATTCTCGAGTCAGCCCAAAGCCCGGCCCAAAGGCTGATCAACACTTTCTCTTGTTCGTTCGTCCACTTGTCGTAAGATTGCCAGTTTCCTAAAGATCAGCATCCACACGAGACGAAGTAAAAGACGATGAAGACGAAGCGCTTGCTTGCGAATTTGAAGAGTGCAATTGGAAGTCTACGTTAAAACCTTAGGGTTGTGAATTGTCGTAGCTGAGTTTTGATGTGCTAAGTTGGCTTGCTTGCATAGTTTCCATAGTATCCGTAAAAACCTTGAAATTGGAAAGGATAGTAAAAACCACTTCCATCCATAGCGAAAGCGTGAAGATTTCAGAATTTTCTAGAATGCAAAACAGTCGTTTTCTTCTCTTTTCGGAAGGCACGAAGCGCCGTAAGCGTGATCCTCGCGTGTGGAGCGCGCGAGCCTCACACTTCACGTCTCTCCCCATTCTCCCTCGCCGATTCTACACTCGCTCCAGACCTTTCATTCGAATATTGACCGCGTCGCCCGCGTTCAATACGACTGCAGTCTAAGAATCCGCATTTTGTTCACATTGTGTTGCAAATCAATCGCGTTTCATTGACAATCGTTGACAGTTACCGCCATGATTCCTATTGTCTAGCTCGAGTTTTCCGAAATCTGCCTGCCCCACCCAAGCACTACGGTGCCTTTCATAATTTTCCAATTTTTTTCCAAGAGGAAAACTTGGGGTCGCACTGTCAACTGACGACAGATTTTTACCGCAAAGTAAACAATTTTTCCGAAAAGTTTCCCAAGTGCGACCCATTATTTTGGAACTGCATTCATGATCATTACTGTGGCGACTGTCCACTCTAACATAATTAATACCTTTCGATTTATATGCTTTTATGTGAATTAGATGTACAGTTGTGAGGTTTGACTGTGAAATTGCAGTCGAGTAAGCGAATGACTACGCTTTAGTTTGACTTTCTAATTAGTAATTTTTGCTTTTATTCTAAACTGAAGAGAGAGGGTGTAAAGATTATCAGTCAAAAGGAAAATGTTGTCAAAGAGATTATTGTGCATGTAATTTCGGTTGTAGTTGTTGATTACTGGTTGTTTGCAAGGCTTACTTGTTTACTTCTGTTAGCTGTCACCATAGTTATTAGAGGGGACTGGTTTGGAAACTCGGCAAACATCAAAGGAGCAAACAAAGATCCAAGATTTAGGTTGGGAAGTCCACGTCCGTGCACAATCTTTTGTTTTGGGCTCATACGCTATGCATGAATTATGTAACCAACACGTTTCTATGATGAAATGGTATATGAAATGAATCATATACCAACACGTCATATATCAACACCTTACTATTGGTTAGTTCGTCAGTACGGAGTAAACAAATATTGTGTTTTGTGCACGGTCAAGGCCAAAAAAAGAGAACAAAAACCTACAACAAAGAAATTTGTCGGGTTTCATAACCATTCCCCTCGATTAACTGTGCTGTCACCAGTTGATGCTAGGAATGCTACTCTTAAAAACTCACTTTAAGAAGTTCTATTTAAAAAATCTTTCCAAAGAAACCTTCCTATCCTCGCTGGACACTTGATTTCGCGAGCATGGGTAGATTGGGAATTCCAGGGTATTAATTTTATCACCGCGATTTTGGAAGAAATACCTCCGGACTAATTGTGCGCCCCTCGTACATAACCGATTACATAAATGATTTGCTAACGTCTCGAGCGTTAGCTGAAGATTATTACTGTGAGAAAGCTGAACTACACTGCTTTGAACCGATCTGCACGGAAAAAGAACTGGGCAACGCTTACGGGGAACACTATCATTTCTCACCTGATGCTAAATAAATTCATAACGCATCGAAGCCGTTCTGCATGCATAACAAAAATCAGACACAATACGAGGCGTTTGGTTTTTTATATCACATAAAAATAACAATATCATTGAACAGTGCCCGAACATGATTAGCAGTCTACCAGTAGTCCCAGACGAATAGAAAGTTTACCGGGCGACTAGTTCTTGGTAAAATGAAAAGGTTGGTTGCCCGAAGCAAAAACAACGGACAACCCAGCCAGAAATAGAAAATTATGCATTACATAAGCAGCACCTAACTCAGTCGACGGTTTTCTGTTGTCAATGTCTGAGTCTAGTGTGAAGTTAACAATAATTAATTTGCCGCAGTTGAGCATTTTCCCGTGTTTTGAATATGTGTGGCTTTTACAAAAAAATGTCAGATAGGTACTGAATTCAAATGTAGCTGGTGATGGAGATCGAAGACTCCATTTTGGAAATGCTGAAACCCAGACTTCACGGGAAAATCACAGGCGCACATGTACACTTACAACTATGGGATCAAGCTCCAACGCCATGCGATTGCATTTCCACACGGCGTGCATTTAATTGTAGGCGTTCAGAACCAAGTTTACGGGTTTAGTTGACCGGCTATTGAAAAAGGGACAACCTGGCATTTTTTCTAATTTCGAGCACGGTTGATGCCATTAACAATTAACCAAAGAGGGGTAAGGTTTCGCTGTGTATCATTAATACACCTCAAAAGTTTGTGTTGTGGAGCGAAAGTGCAATACGATTACCGAAGACTCCTTTGCTGTCGGCTTCCGTTTTTCACTCTCTTCAAGTATATTTATATATGACAGTTACCTAACTTTCATGTAACTGAGTGGAAACTATTTGCAACAGAAGATTCAGTTTTAGAATTTTACTGATGAGACCGCCACTACAAAGTTCGCTTGGGTGGTATGCTTACCTTGTACATTCTCTAGTTCAAGCTATACGGAGACTGCTACTTCTAAAATTGCTGTGAAACTTTCAGTACGTGTTAATGAGGATTGCCACTCCAACTCTTATGCAACTGCTGTTTTACAAGTTTATATAGTAACCGCCCAAGGTCAAGCGTACAATCAGACGAAAAGTGATCCGAACTCCGCTGATAATTTTAGCTCACTCAATTGCTGGCCTGATTTGTCAAAAATCATCAGGCCTCAGTTGTTTAAACGATGGATAGCGCCATCCGCAGGACAAATTACTCTCCAGTGGAAAAGTCATAGGGAAACCAATTTCGCTATCCACTAGATGGTGATTTATCCGGCGGATAGCGCAATCCATCTTTTAAACAACTTTTCCGCGTCGGTAAGTAGAAAAGTTGTCACTCCCCTGCTAAGTATTGTCTTTGTGCCTAGAGTCTTCTGGGCGCATCTTTGTTCGTTTCAGGGGGTAGAAATGTGTAGACACAGCACAAGCACAATGTCGGCGAGCGCGATATAATGCGAATGGTGTTTTATTGGATCTTTAGAGAAAATATACCCTTATGACTTCAAGAATGGAACGTCAATTCGATAAACAACACAAGCGGTAAAAATGAATAGGTGGAATCTTAAAAGCGACGAATAATGGACTTCGACAAAATTTGCATTTTTCGTCGTCGGATATCAAAGTGAGCTTTGTTTCTAATACAGTCGAAGCTCTCACTGCGACCACTCTCGTAAGCGACCAGCTCTAGTTATGAACACCAACGTAAAACCCCGTTTAAAATTTCACTTAAACTCTCTAAGTGAAAGCTCTCGTAAGCGACCGTTCCCGTAAGCGACCGCGACCAGCTTTGGGATTGCCCCACTAGACTTTCTCATTGTTTTTAAAGCTCTCGTAAGAGACCACTCAGAATCCCATCCATCTTTGTGAACACTTTAATAATTGCCGGTTTTCACTGTCACACCATCATCAAAACCATTCAACAAATAAAGTCAAAAATCAAAGAGATACAAGAAGATGAATATTCAAATAGTCTCGCAAAGGTTCAGGTCTGTGCGATTTTTCGTGCGAGAGATATTCGAATTGTTTACTCAAAGGATTTGTATGGAGACGCCATGTTTGTGTCCCTGTCAGGGACACAAATATGGCGGCCGGAAGCTAAAAAAAACATATGTCTTCGAGTTTTGCTATCAAAAGCCAGTAGTTGTCTTCTGAGGGCTTATAAACATCAATATGAGTACTTATTCTCATACAAGAACTGTTCAGATTGCAAAATCTCAGCGGATAAGTCATATTTTTAACCTACGTGATAGCATTCTCGACCGCAATTTTAATATCGTGTCACGCAAAAGCTTAGAAATTCAACCTTGCTTTACCACGAGACGAAAAACCCTATCAAACTGAAAATTTGTGAAAAGACAAGACTTCAGCTGTTCTAATAACTAACTAAACTAAAATCTCAAAAGGATTGATAATTTTTGATGACGTCACTGCGCTGAGAATTTGAAAGAATGTGACAGTCCTGCACCGGCCTCTGTTTTGTACTGGTTTGTGCTTACAGATAATTACAAAACCTTCAGTTCACGGTTTTGCTTTAACGAGCATGTGCTTGAGTGATTTACCCCTCTTGTATGAATAATATGGAAGGAGGTTTCTTGAATATGTTTGCCAGCAATGGCTGGTTTTCAACTATGATAAAACTCCAGGTGCGCGCCAGTATTGATTGAAGATTTGACACTGCTGGGTTGTATGTTGTGACAAATGGTAAAATTTTCTCGGTTGTTTTGGCCTTTTGTTTAAGAGCCGACTGTTTTCCAGGGGAATTGACCTCAGATAGTGTTCTCTCGATAAGGTACTTAGGGTAGCCTCGCTCTTCAAGGAGGACTTTAAATCTTTTGGAATGTCTTGGCCGGGGAATGTCTTACGGATATTTTGGCAGATGTGAATGAGAGTAAAGACTGTGATGTTATGTACAACATTGAAACTACCAAATGGCAAATTCTGCAGTAACTATTGCCTGGTTAGATGACGGAATCGAACACCTTGAATGTATTCAGTTGTGTTTACTGTTGGTGAGAAGTTTTATTTGTTGCGTATGGTTAATGTTGACACGGATTGGGTTACTTGTTTTCACGCACGCAATGAAATAGGAAGGGTTTTTTGCCTCAAATACTACCATTTTCGAGCTACCGTGAACGGCCAACATTTTTCCGGGTTGTTACACGCTTAAAACTTTGAAGTTTGTCTAGGAAACTGTCGCGTTTTTTAATTGAACCAATTACGTTTAGAGCGTGAACTTGTCAAGTTTTGACAGCTCCGCCTCAATGTTTCTGCACGTGAAACACAGGTTTTGAAAACGTTGCCTCGAGTATTTTGTAACATTCTAGAAAATAAAAGCGTTCTCAAAATTTGGTTTCTTAATTTTTTTGTACTATCCCTTGACAGGACTTGACACAACTGCTGACAGATGAATGTTAACAACAAAGGACGGGCTTACACTTCAGGTGCTTGGAGCATGGAGACGATTCAGCGAATTGTTTTTTGCCGGTTGCGTTTAACGCTATAGCACAAGAGACAGGAATTGCAACCAACACAGTGAGAAAGATTTGGAACCAAATTTGTAGATTGTAGATTGTGCTTGAGAATGGCTAGGCTGGTCCGAGCAAGGCGTTGGGATTACATTGACTGGTAAGGAATAGCGGGAGAGGTTTTCGAGTGGACAATCTTTTGAATAGAGTTTTACCATGCGAGCCATGCGAGCCAAGGGACGAGCCATGCGAGCCATGGCTGCGAGCCATGCGGGCCAAGAAGCGAGCCATGCGAGTCATGGCTGCGAACCATGCGAGCCATGCAAGCCATGACTGCGAGTCAGCATGCGAGTCACACAGTTATTGAAAGCTAACCGTTTTAAAATGGGTGCTTAGACTTAATAACTGTTTATCAGCGCTATTTGAAATGGATGCTTAGACTTAAATGCGAAATTCGCATGGCTCCCATGGCTCGCTGGCTCGCAGATTGTCATTACCCTTTTGAATAGTGCTATATTCACTTCGTGAAGAGCGCTTTCGTTTCTTTTGCGCTGACAACAATTCCTACAAATGTACGTCGAATCCATTTCCACTTTACACTCCATAGATAACCATTCCGCTCGTACTTTAAAAGAAAAACCTCTTTGACAATCAAAAAGATTTTTATTCGTATTTTGTACCCTGCTCAAAGTACACACGAACTCATCGTAAAATCTCTCACGGTGTTGGTGTAGAGAAATAAAAATAAAAGCCAATCAAAACTCGTTGTTTCAATGATGTAATGATCGATGGGTAAAAACCAATCAAATCATTTTCCACACATGCCAGGAAAAATCACGTGGTATGGAACACGATTATCAACGGTAAATCACAGACGCTCCTCTCCGATTTTTTTTTTTCGGGGAGCGGGCGGCTGTACACAGGCTACTGGGTGGTCGCTTACGAGAGCTTCGACTGTATTTACCAACTGTGATGTTATGTACAACATTGAAACTACCAAATGGCAAATTCTGTGGTAACTATTGTCTGGTTAGATGACGGAATCGAACACCTTGAATGTATTCAGTTGTGTTTACTGTTGGTGAGAAGTTTTATTTGTTACTGGGTTGCCAAACCCAGTCGGAATCTCGGTTTCATTTCGTGGGTTTTTTTATTTTCCGTGTCGGGAAAAGTCTTGCCTGTCACTCCCCTGCTAAGTGGTGGCTTTGTGCATAGAGCCTTCTGCGCGTATTTTCTTAGGATCGAGAGGGTAGTGGGAAATGCGTAGATTTCTCTGGTGGACACAGTAGTACGATTAACTTAACCGGCAATGGCGTCGAAAGTCATCTAACGCGAATGGCGTTTTAGTGGATCTTTGAACAAAATATACCCTTATAAAGCTCAATAATGGCAAGTCAATTGGATATACAGTCGGTGGAATCTTAAAAGCGACGAGTAATGGAGTTCGACAACAATCTATCGCCCGTGGAGCCGAAATCAAAGTGAGCTGTATTTACCTGAAGTACATGGTAATTTAACACGATCGAGTTTCTTGTCTTCACGCACGCAATGAAATAGGAAGAGGTTTTCGCAAGAGCAAATATGTTGTTTGCTTCAATAAATTTTTCGCTGGAAAAGGATTCTGTGGTATTTTCTGCCTTTGTGAATTATAATATCATGTTGTGTATTGAATTTTCGAGCTTAAGGTTGAAATGTGATATCGGAGACGTTTTTTAGTATTGCTCTGTAAGCAGGAAGGGTTCACAGGCCTGTTGGAAGCGTGCTTGAGTTTCAACAAAATGAGCCCCAAAATCAGTGAAGAATTGTGACGCAGTTGAATAATAAAGTAGCTGCTATTTCCAAAGTGATGGAATTACCTGGTTAGAATAAATAACGTCGTACGCGTCTCGGAGAGTAAATTTTGACTTTGCATAAACAAGAGTTGGGCGATTGTGATCTTTGTTTTGACTTCGCTCATTTCATTGTCAAACTTTATAACACTTGACAGAAAAAGAAACTTACAAAAACCCGGTATCTTGCCATCATTTGACACAGATGCTTCACTGTTTGGCGACTAAACATGCCGCGGTAACTTCATCACGGCGCCCGCTGAATTCCGGCGATGTCACTTTCGATTTTGCGATTTATTTGTGAAGCCAAAACTTACAATAACAAAATTGAACGTTGCAAAAATCCCCCAAAATGTTTGTCGCTGAACGTAACTTTTTATATTCTATATTCACGGTTCAAAATAAATGTTGTTTTCATGTCGTAAATATGTTATTCTCGAGCGATCGTCCTGGAAACTTCCTTGTGTATCAATATTTATTTACTTTTGCATTAATATTTGTTTTTGCATAAAGCAAGCTAACAAAATCTGTACCTTGCTGAGTTCGCATTTGTTAGCGTTAATAGTATTTTCGGTCCGATGCTTCTGTTTTATGAGGGGTATATTATTTTGGTCTCCCATCGAAACACTAACCCCGCCGAAGAGGGCTTAACTTCAGTGAACTTCGGTATTACAAAGCTGTCAGATGCTCAGAGGGCACGCTTAAACTTGTGGTGAAAAGAAGTTTATCAACATGTCAGCCCAGAAGCCAATGTTTCTCACTTCCCATTTATTTTCTTCAATCTTTCTGGGTTCAGTACTTTGCTAGTAACCACATGTCTTCTCAGACTATTTACCCAAGACTTCTACCATGGCACTACAATGATAGACAATACCAAAACAATATCGTGCACTGTTAGAGCTACATATTACGCAAGGACAGATCTGTTTCGTCGTACGAACGTGTGAGGACCTGTGAGCCAAAGGGCCTCGTCTGCTATGACTTCTTAATGACCCCCCAACTTGAAAAAAATTGTCTGGAACGGTGCCCGTACCACAGGCAACCCAGCGTACCCTCACTGAGGGTCTAGTTGCGTATGGTTAATGTTGATACGGATTGGGTTACTTGTTTTCACGCACGCAATGAAATAGGAAGGGTTTTTTGCCTCAAATATTACCATTTTCGAGCTACCGTGAACGGCCAACATTTTTCCGGGTTGTTACACGCTTAAAACTTTGAAGTTTGTCTAGGAAACTGTCGCGTTTTTTAATTGAACCAATTACGTTTAGAGCGTGAACTTGTCAAGTTTTGACAGCTCCGCCTCAATGTTTCTGCACGTGAAACACAGGTTTTGAAAACGTTGCCTCGAGTATTTTGTAACATTCTAGAAAATAAAAGCGTTCTCAAAATTTGGTTTCTTAATTTTTTTGTACTATCCCTTGACAGGA
>OX421455.1:34482310-34489810 GCA_949126865.1 Montipora capitata | reverse complement strand
ATTTGGCAGAAAAACTACTATCAGAAATCAAATTCACAAGGAGGGGCTCAGTGTTTAATTTTTTTAAAGGAAATAACAAACACAAAAATATATTTTACCTTCTGTGAAACAATACCAGCCATCAGTGTCAAACCTAAAAGAAGCTTTACTCAAAAAAACACCAATCATTTATTCGTACAAAAAAGGAAAATCCTTAAAGGATCTTCTTGTGAGAGCAAAACTATAAAAGGTTCTATACATGTTTTCACACAGGAAGGGAATCAGTGTGGCCTGTCACTCCTTGCATTTCTCAATTTTTTATTTTTCACTGTATCTACTTCTTGACAGCAGATGTTCTCTTCCTCCCTCCACGTTGACACCAGTTTCCACACTGACACCTTGTAATAAAAGAATCAGTACAGTAACAATTTTTATCACGATATTGAATAGAAGAAATAGAGAACACAAGTTGTATGATTTATAGTTTCACCAAAATGAACAGTTATCAGCATTGCAACTGTTACAAATGTGACAGATAACTTAAATTTTGGGCTATAAACAAGGTACAAAGACCACAAAAAAGGGGAAAACTGAAGTTCACAATAAGTTAATATTAAGAGGATGTTTAATTCTAAGTACCTGTACGAATGCTATTTTTGCTGCATTGTGTTTTACAGTAAAAGACGAGAAATCTTCAATCGTTCGCCAAATTCAATACTAGAAAACTTAAAACCAATACGAAAGCGTTAAAACATGGAAATGTAATCATGTAGAAAACTACTCTAAAAAAGGAATCCTTCCAAAGCACCTTCACAAGCTCGTATGTTTGTATTTTCAGCACATTAAAACCTAAGTTTTGGAAGGTGAGTGCGTGTGGCATAAAAACACATCGCTCCCATGGAATTCAAGAGTCTGCACATTTAAATTTTCTTTACTTCATCGCTCCTATATTTAATAAGCGACTCAGTGAATTTGCATATTGCCTTCTGCTCTTTAAGAACGAGATTTTGATAACAATGCACCTTATTCGTGTGCTAATGAGTGGACGGGTATTCTGTAATCTAGCCGCGATTAATTTTGAGATACAATAACTTTAATGCACTCACCATTCGTCGCTTTCTTGATTGAGGCGGCCGCGGTGTCCGGGGCTCTTGATCCTCTTCTGACTCGCGCGCTCGATTTGCATTTCTTCCTGGCGGTTCAAATCGCCAGGGCATGATTTCACCAACAGGCTCCAAAGCCCTTTCATTATTTTCGCCTTCCATCGAAGCCTCAAAATCCGAAAATCGGACCCCGAGTTCCAACTGCTCTCACCTGCACTACTGTCCGCTATATCTACTTTGCTTGGTGTACACACGTGTGACGTATCAGGTCACATGATCAAATTCTAAGCGTTTACGGCGGATGACTTACGAAGCGGCATTTATGACAGTTTTTCGAGCGAAAAAAGGCACAAAAAAGCATTCGAAGTATCTTGTGTCGGTTTCAATGCGTTACCTGAGATATTTAGACGGTATTCCAAAAAAGTGACTTTCTAGCCGTCACTTACCCTTTAAACAGGTTGTTATTTTAGAAAATGACCTTGAAATTTGAGCTTCTGTATGGGTATTTCCGAATAAATTTAAGACGCAAAGATCTCAAGATTGAAGCGAAGATCTTCCCCAATCCCCCTCCCCTTTTTACCTTCCTCCCTATCCCCTATCCCCTACCCCTACCCCTTTCGACGCCTGCTACGCAGGCTACGGAGCAGGACATATTTTTGTCAGGCGTGAAATCTGACAGATTTGTTAATTAACACGCCATGATTTGAAGGAAAAATTTGATCTCTATTTATAGTCGGAGTATTTCAGTCGGCCTTCTACGGACAAATCTGTTTTGGTACTCTAGAACCAGTTGCAGTCAAACAACATGAAGCCTCCACTGGCATAGTAGAAGTAGCAACTGCCTCTGCTGGAGTTAACCGAATTCAAGGAAGAAAAAAAATAGAATACAAGCAATAATATGCCGAGGGAACATATTCGATCGAAGCAGTTAAAGATCACCATAAGACCATGACTTCTGAGATCTCATGTAACCTGGTACATGAGATCTCACCATAAGCCCATGACTCCTGAGATCTCATGTAACCTGTTACATGAGATCTCAGGAGTCATGGGCTTATGGTGATCTTTAACCGCTTCGATCGAATATGTCCCCTCGGCATATCATTACTTGTATTCTATTTTTTTTCTTCCTTGAATTCGGTCCAGCAGAGGCAGTTGCTACTTCTACTATGCCAGGGGACGCTTCACGTTGTTTGACTGCAACTGGTTCTAGTAGAGTACCAGAACAGATTTGTCCGTAGAAGGCCGACTGAAATACTCCGACTAAAAATAGAGATCAAATTTTTCCTTCAAATCATGGCGTGTTAATTAACAAATCTGACAGATTTCACGCCTGACAAAAATATGTCCTGCTCCGAGGCAGGACGACGGCGTCTTTGAAGTTTGGTAAACCTTGACAAATTGAAAATTTGGCAGAGACAAATTTTGTCGAGATTTTAGGAAGGGCCAAACAAATTTTGTCACTCCAGTGCGTCCGGACCCTTATTGAATGTTAAAAAGAGTTGACAGGCCTACACGACTCCCTTGTACGTGGTCTGGTTTCTGTTGCCTTTGTCATAATTTTGCTCTTTTGAGTACATATTTGAATGGATGCCTCTTTTAGGCGGCTCCTGTAGTATTCATTTAGCAATGGTTTTTGCCCTATGAGGCTTTACATTTGAATCTCTATACTGCTGTGTGATACGTTTTCTTCCAAGAAAATAGTTGGTCTCGAAAGTAATTATTTTAGTTTCTTGGTGTTGATTTTCTCAGCAGTAATGTGAATGTGACCTTATGGCGTCTCGCTTTTGCGCCAATTTAATTCTAGGCTCGACCGATATATTCATCGGCGGTAGAAGCGAGTGATCTTCTGTTCTTAAATGTTTGACCCGGGCCCGGGTTCATTTTGTTTTTTTTTTAAATTCTTTCACTCGTTCTTCTGACTTCTTCAGCGTGTTTTGGTTTGTGGCCATGGTCAGTAGCTGTCCTCCTTGAACCTCTGGAGTTAATTCGTTCTCGTGGATGCTCTTTTGATATTTGATGCCAATGTCTTTAGGTCGCTTCTTTGTCGAGGCATTCCTTTGACGTCCAAACTGGCCTAAACCGGCCAGACTTAGTATCTTACTGTCTAACGCCAGACGATTTTAATTGTCAATGGGGAACCCCTGGGAGTCAATGGGTTAATTAATCACTCACTGAAAAACTATGTCCCCATTTTTTAACCCTTTGACGTCCAAACTGGCCTAAACCGGCCACACTTAGTATTTTACTCCGTCTAACGCCAGACGATTTTAATTGTCAATGGGGAACCCCAGGGAGTCAATGGGTTAAGATAACCCGACTCTAGATGGAAGTTCTCTGACATATTATTTGGTCAGGCAAGACCGCGGTTTCGATCCTATCATGTGGATCTCATCAGTTGCCGATAGCTTGATTTAAGGTGAAGAGCTTTGTCTGCAAAAACCATGTATGTTTGTATCTATTTGTACTCGATGGAAGGATCGAACTTGCTAAGTTCTGATTGGCTATAAAATTCTAACCAATGGAGTTAATGTGTTTTCGATCCATATGAGCGTAGCTTGATGTTGTGTTTCTTTAGAAGGCTGAAACCGGTATTTTCCTTTCTGTATGCTGTTTTCAAGGAGAAGAGTGCTATGTTTTCTTTAACGCTTGTGTATTTAAACTGTTGCTCAGAAAGTGAGCTTAGGTTTCTTCTTGCCTAAGCGTAAAAGTTGCATTTTGATTTAACTCTCGCTCCTTTTCCGTTCCAGTTGTGTGATTTTGATCTGTCACGCACAAGGAACGGGGCCTGTCCATAATAATCATCAAGTGTTAAAAAGAGTTGACAGGCCTACACGACTCCCTTGCACGTGGTCTGGTTTCTGTTGCCTTTGTCATAATTTTGCTCTCTTGAGTACATACTTGAATGGATGCCTCTTTTAGGCGGCTCCTGTAGTATTCATTTAGCAATGGTTTTTGCCCTATGAGGCTTTACATTTGAATCTCTATACTGCTGTGTGATACGTTTTCTTCCAAGAAAATAGTTGGTCTCGAAAGTAATTATTTTAGTTTTTTGGTGTTGATTTTCTCAGCAGTAATGTGAGTGTGACCTTATGGCGTCTCGCTTTTGCGCCAATTTAATTCTAGGCTCGACCGATATATTCATCGGCGGTAGAAGCGAGTGATCTTCTGTTCTTAAATGTTTGACCCGGGCCCGGGTTCATTTTGTTTTTTTTTTTTATTCTTTCACTCGTTCTTCTGACTTCTTCAGCGTGTTTTGGTTTGTGGCCATGGTCAGTAGCTGTCCTCCTTGAACCTCTGGAGTTAATTCGTTCTCGTGGATGCTCTTTTGATCAAACCTGTTACATGAGATCACAGGAGTCATGGGCTTATGGTGATCTTTAACCGCTTCGATCGAATATGTTCCCTCGGCATATTATTGCTTGTATTCTATTTTTTTTCTTCCTTGAATTCGGTTAACTCCAGCAGAGGCAGTTGCTACTTCTACTATGCCAGTGGAGGCTTTACGTTGTTTGACTGCAACTGGTTCTAGTAGAGTACCAGAACAGATTTGTCCGTAGAAGGCCGACTGAAATACTCCGACTAAAAATAGAGATCAAATTTTTCCTTCAAATCATGGCGTGTTAATTAACAAATCTGTCAGATTTCACGCCTGACAAAAATATGTCCTGCTCCGAGGCAGGACGACGGCGTCTTTGAAGTTTGGTAAACCTTGACAAATTGAAAATTTGGCAGAGACAAATTTTGTCGAGATTTTATAATTAGGAAGGGCCAAACAAATTTTGTCAGTCCAGTGCGTCCGGACCCTTATTGAAGAAATTAGAATACTTCGGCTTTGATTGCACAGCTTTTACCTTTTTTTAAAATGGTAATCCTCTAATCGTAACAGCAGTGCAAATTCAATGGGGCATCCTCTGACCATCTTGGCAAAACGAATAGAGTACTACAAGGTGCCCTTTTATTCTTAATTTGCATTAATGATTTGTCCAATTGCCTTTAGTTTTGCACAGCAAAACTGTATGCAGATGACAGGTACAAGGAAGGATTACGTTTTTACAAACGCTGGCCGTGTAGCACTATATTTCAACAGACTTAACTGATTAGAGTGTAATGTGTAGTGCTAGTTTTGTACCCCATATGAACCATGTGAGCGTTAGCCCTACGGATGGAAATGGGCCCACACAAGGACAGAGAAAAACTCTGACCAGGGTGGGAATTGAAAGTAGGGCTAACGCTCACATGGTTCATACGGGGTACAAAACTAGCACTACACATTACACTCTAATCAGTTAAGTCTATATGCAGATGACATTAGCCCAAAGGTTTCCTGGCATGTACAAGGAGAGAGCCATGAACTGCTACCAAATGAATTATCTTTGAATTTATATTAAAATTGGAATTACTTAGATATGATTTGCCGGAGAGTAGCCAGGATTTTCGCAGAGGAATGCACAATTTTCAAAATACCTACTCCCTCAACCATTCTTCGTTAAACATTCTTTATCATCTCTATGGGGATGTTACTAATTTAGGCCCGTTTTAAACGTCGCATTTTACATGTGCCGAATCTAATGCAAAAGAGAAAAATCTATTGTTTTCGCTCATTTGCATTAGATTCGGCACATGTGAAATGCGACATTTAAAACGGGCCTGTATGTTTCTGGGCGTAAGATTTCTCATTTGTATAGGTAATCACATGATTTCTAGTGCAATTTGGAATAAATGAGCACGAGTAAAATTTTCAAAGACTAACAAAATTGCACGAGCCCGCGCGGCTCTTAAGTCGCATTTCACAGAAATTGACGAAAAGGTTGCTTCCAAAATTCTGGAAACGAAAAGTTATTTAAAACCCTTTCACTCCTGTAAGGGCCAATGAGACTTATGGATTTTACTCTGTCTAACGCCAGACGATTTTATTCGTCAATGGGGAACCCCATAGGAGTGAAAGGGTTAATTAACCAAATCGAGTACGTATTTCTTATTGAAACTTGCTGCTCCCTATACCTTCCCGCTTCTCACTAATCATTTTCATATTTCTATTAGAACACATATATTTTCACATGACCTTAAAATAGCTGACTTCTCTGCAATATTCAGAGATAGCGGGCGCAGCGATAAAAGCAATTACCGATCAATTTTTTCCATGCCTACAGTGGGCATGCCATGCGTTTTTCGAGAGGCTTATAACAGCTGCAAAGGTACTTAGATCACCAAGGTCCTACTAATCCTTAGCGGTCAAGTTTTAGATCATTGCATTCCACAGTTACAGCTTTGCCTGATCTCACCAGTGTCGATGAGTTAGTTAATCATGACATCTTATTGAAGAAATTAGAATACTTCGGCTTTGATTACACAGCTGTTACCTTTTCTTAAATCGGAATCCTCTAATCGTAAACAGCAGTGCAAAGTCAATGGGGCATCCTCTGACCATCTTGGCAAAACGAATAGGGTACTACAACGTGCCCTTTTATTCTTAATTTGCATTAAGCAAAACTACAGTATATGCAGATGACACTAGCCCAACGGTTTCCTGGCATGTACAAGGAGAGAGCCATGAACTGCTACCAAGTGAATTATCTTTGAATTTATATTAAAATTGGAATTAATGATCATCTGTTCCTAATCTGGGATCAGGCTGTATTGTAGTTTCGCGTGGTACGTACTGTGGAGTTGGCGAAACGAAAAATAGAGCCTTCAAAATTCCTTCCGCCCACTTTTTTGATTGATTGACATGTCCTTCATCGGCCAAATCAGATTTACTTCCATTACACAAGTACACGCGTGGACGGCAGATGCACGCTATTTGGTTTTGACCAGAGTTAACTAGCGTGGGAGGAATTATAAACGAATTCGAAAGTTACCTTTGGCTTTGATCTGAGAAAAACACATTTAAGGCATGGGGAATGTTTCCTTCTGTACCTTTTCGAAGGCCGGTGTAATTCACTGAATATGCAATCTAGTAAGCTTGACATCTTAATTTTGTCGTTGGACGGTTTGGCAACAGATTTTTAAAGGAAAAAAAAAAGGGAAATACACTATTCTTTTAACGTTCTTTCCCATGAAGGTTTCTTTGGTGATTTTTTTCGGGTAATCTTCAGTTGCGCGCAGTAAAATTATGATGTGTAAGCTTAGACGTTAATTTTTTGATGGAGTACGAACAGTAAGGTGGACTCGCAAAGTTTCGTTTATTTTTGTACAATTTGTCTCTCTGGAAACATGCCATTTTAGTTCCTGGAATGCGAGTTCTAACTCAACTCAACTGCAAAATATTATGAAGCAATTTCGACTCCAAATTTTACAAACAAACCATGCCATGTACAGTAAGTAAATAAAGCCGTTTGATATAAGCTTACAGTTATTCAAAACATGCATTCGTGTAACTTGCGATTTGATCAGCATCTCCTCCTGTTGATATGTA
>OX421455.1:34474810-34477310 GCA_949126865.1 Montipora capitata | reverse complement strand
TTTTTCATTTCGCTTTTTTATGTTATTAAACTCTTGCGGTATTTCACAAACAAAAATGAGTTTTGCCTTAAGCTGAACATTAGCAGCTCGGAAAATTTTTTCAGTCCTGCAAGAACATTTTAATCACGATTCCAGCACTGATCGTTGTCGTTCTAAAACACTCTGCAATGAAGATTTTAATCCCATTTTATTTCGGTTCCAGTTTGGGAAATTTTTCTCACTATTAAATTTCGATGTGAGACGATTGATGTTTCAATGGCTGTCTGAAATCATCCGCTTTCTTCATTGGCTTACGCGTTCATTGACCATATTTGTCGCAGCACTTATATGTATCAGGCTAGGCTAGCCCTTGACAATGCTGGAAATCTAATATCCGTAGCTCAGTTTTTAGTAACAAGACTTAATATTATGCATTGGTGTCAACAGCTCGATTTTGATGGGCCACAAGTAAGCAGCTAATTCTTGCTTGCGCTGTTTCTCTTACGTCCTACCTACAGACAATAGATTTTATATATGTAGAGTTGACGTCATACCTACAGACAATAGTTTTATGCACGCAGAAGTGACGTCACCTACCACACTAACCAGCAGTTCGATCAGTTTTGTCATGGCGGAGCTCAGCTCAGGAACATGCATAATAAAGCAATTATCGGATTCTGTTTTCGCATGATAGTTTGTGTTATCCGCCTCAGCCTTCGGCTTCGGCAGATAAAACAAACTTTGGCCTTGATATTATCGCTATCATGCTCAACCTCATCCAATAATTGTTAATTAACATCACACATCACATCACATCACTTCACACTGAAATTGTCCAACTCTCTCGAAGGCATTGTGGTAGAGGAGACGACAACAAGCATATCCCAGGAGCAAATGGTACTGGTAACAGCTTCCAACTAGCCGTGCCGGTATAAATAGCCTTTTCAATTTGTAAGCCGGCTTTCTCACCAATGTTAACTCACACTTTTTTAAGTGACTGACAAACGTTGGACCTAACACAAGCCGAAAAAAAGTCATTCATTTCCAGTTGGTTCCCAAATCTAATGAGGCTAACATTCTCGGTGACCTAAATTTTGCCGACTAAAGTACCACTCCGTGTGACCAAACTTCAACATCAACAGCTAATGTAACTGCCGACTCGAATTATAAAAGACACATCTACAAATACAGATCTTTTTTCTAAGTAATGGTCCCAATACGTTATCCCACTACCGTGTTACAGAGATTGGCGTCGGTAATCATATTCTAATTATTGGTATACGAAAAATTAACATCCCAATTTACATCGCAATACAAACTATACTACCCCAGACGAAACCGGGAATTTTTTAAATTCCCGTTTTACTGAAATTGGGTCGAAACTAGCTTATCAGCTGCCATCCTCATCAATGCAACCGTCAGATCATACCCCTCTTATTTTCAGAACTCCTTCAGTATCGAGGAAAAGTCGGAATAGTGGTACATAAATATGATGGTGTTGAAGTAGATTGATCATTTAATTTGAGTGCTCGTATGAACAAAATTGCTAATTTCTGGAGGGATTGGGGTCTTGAGACGAGTAAGGTATTCTATACCTAATCAGAGACTGCGGATTACGATGTACAACTCCGTTGTACTATGATATTTCGATTAATGTAATATAATGTGGGAGAGGGTGAGGGAAAGGGATGTGTAACAGACTCCATATCCATCAGAAAAGAGCTGCCAGGGTGGTCACCTCCTCGAATTACAGTAACTTGCGATCTGCTGAGATATTGAATGAACGTGGTATGGGATAATCTTGAGACACGAAGGAAAGAACAATTAGCTATAGTAATGTATAAATTACAGATTTAAATGGCACTAGACCATTTGGCTCAAAATTTTTATATTAAAAACTCTGTGTATTCCTTAATTTAATAAACTCAATGCAGATTTTTTTGTATTAATACTGAGGCGGGTAAAAACAGCTTCCATTATCATGAGAGGGGGGCTTATCTTCTCTCTATTAAAGGACAGACAAGCTTGCGATCTTTTATTTCACTTGTGTAATTTAGTAGGTTCAAATCCAGTAGTTATTTTGTCTTTAACTTGATTCTAAATTTTATTTTGACCGGGTTATGGTCTGAATAGATATTGGCCCCTGGTTGCGTTGTTGCGTTTTTCTTTTAAATGGCATTTATGAAACGTTGACTTATCATTATGTAGTCGATGTGATTCCTTCTAAAATCACCAGTACAATGGCACTAGGTTAAACAACACCTACTCCTAGAGTTAACATTATGTTTGATGGTAAATCTATAGAACAGACAGACAAAAAGGTTTATTTAGGAGGCCTAGTTAACTGCAGACGGGAGATGTGAGAAAGAATTAAAGCGAAGAATAGCGTTAGCAAAACGTGCATTCCTAGAAATGTCAAGCCAAATCAAGAAATATTAATAAAATTTTCTCATTTTCATTTTCAACAAAAAGCCACCTAGAGCCGGGTCGCATTACAGACCAATTTTTACTTTGGCAGGCT
>OX421455.1:34462310-34464810 GCA_949126865.1 Montipora capitata | reverse complement strand
TGGATAACGGAAGCATTATGCCAGTGGTACGCGTAAAATTCAAAGCCGAAAATGGAACAGTCCGAAAAGGTAACGTCCTTGTTGATAGCGGCGCTGGTACTACAGTCATACGAAAGGATTTTGCCAAAGCCCTTGGTTTACAAGGAAGATCTGAACCCATTGACCTAGCTGTAGTTGGAGGAAAAAGGGTTGAACAAAAGAAGAGCAGAAGATTGAAAGTTTTGATTTCCCCATTAGACAATGAATAGGAATTTAAAATCGAAGCTCATAAAATCGATAACCCAATAGTGAATGTTCAAGCACTAGACAGACCGTGATGTTCAGTTCTCGCATAAGGCAGGACCAATCGATTTAATCTTAGGAGTCCAGTACAGCCATCTCCATGCAGAAGAAGAGGTCCGTCAAGGCTTGCCTCTCCAACCAGTTGCAAAACGTACGCGCCTAGGATGGCACGTGATTGTCGCTAACAAAGCAAATGGTGACCTTCAGATATGTTCACTTAGCTTAGTCCAGAAGATTAATATGGAGCGATTTTATGCCTTTGAAACCCTAGGAGTAGAGGCACCTTCTTGTTCATGTCCGAAGACAACGATGACTAAAGAAGCTAGAATGGCTATGGAATTGTTCGAAGCCTCCTGCGCGAAAATAGAAAACCGCTATGCCATAGGTCTACCATGGAAAAGGGCTCCCAGCCTTCTTCCTAACAATTACGCGTTGGCAGAACGACGACTGGAGTCCCTTGAACGAAGTTTATCCAAAAATAAAACCAAGGCCAAAATGTATAATGATGCGATCGAAGAATACATAGTGAAGGGATGGGCTCGTCCCTTATCAAAGGAAGAGTTAAATCAAGATACCAAGCCCGTTTACTACCTTCCGCATCATGGTGTCTATCGCCCGGATAAACCAAGTACACCCCTCAGAGTGGTCTTCGACCCCGCCTGTAAATACCAAGGAGTCTCTCTCAATTCATTCCTTTGCATGGGACCTTGCCTCATTGGAAATTTGTTGGGCGCCATATTACGCTTTCGCGAGGATCCTGTTGCATTTGCTGGGGACATTTCAAAGATGTATCTACGGATCCTTCTACCAGAAACGGACACTCGTGTTCATCGCTTTCTCTGGTGAAATCTCCAGACTCAAAAACCACCTACCATACACGTCCTTTCAAGAGTGACATATGGTGACAAACCATCACCTGAAATGGCGAGTTACGTAATGTTGCGCATCGCTAAGGAAAATGAGGAAGAGTACCCATGATGCAGCAACAATGTTACGCCGAGATCGTTATATGGATGACCTCATTCACTCTTGTTCGATCCCCCAGGAGGCAGTCAATCGCATGACAGCCCTTGATCAAGTTCTCGCAAAGGGAAGTTTCCAAATAAAGGAATGGTATTGCTCATTTCAGCTCAAGAGAACAAAGGTGATCGAAGCTCCTCTTACTGAAACCAAGGAAGGCACCGCCCAATCCGATCATCACCAAGACTTACAAGTGAAAGAAGTTAATTTAGATGGAGAGAGAAAGCATATCAAGACCCTTGGAGTTGGCTGGAACCCTTCAACAGATACCTTGAACTTTACAGTGAAAGATCTTCGACTGAACGGCAAGTTCACCAAGCGAACAGTCTTATCAAAGATCTCTCAAATTTATGATCCTCTTGGTCTAGCATCAGCAGTTACTATTAGAGCAAGAGTTGCGCTTCAAAAAATCTGGAAAATGAAGAAGTTTGACTGGGACGACCCATTGCCTGAGGAAATGAAAAATATGTGGATCAAACTTTTCGCAGACATCGAAAGGTTAAAGCACGTGGAATTTCCAAGGTGCCTCAAGCCATCTATCACAACAGGCCCGTCTGAATTGCACGTATTCGCAGATGCCAGTATCAGTGCTTATGGGGAAGTTGCGTACTTGTTATGGCCTACTCAAGACATCCCTGAAGTTCACCTAACCCGATCGAGTACTCTAATTGGCAACGGCTACTAAGGGTGACCGCTTACTGCATGCGTTTCCTTTCCAATGTAAGAAAACGAATTAGAAGACAGGCATCTAGTGCCGAGCCGTGGGACGGACCATTGGTGCCCGAAGAAATACAGCAAGCTCAGCGTTACTGGATTGTTTTTGCACAAAGACCGCTCGGAAACTGGGAAGAAAGCTACAAAGATTTAGCACCCTTCTACAAAGAGGGCGTGATAAGAGTAGGAGGAAGGCTAAGAAACGCACCCTTGTTATATGAAGAGATTCATCCGATTCTCCTACCTGCCAGCCATCCGATATCCAAACTGATCATGCGAGAGGCGCATTCGCAAGTTGCACATGGAGGACCTGAGCGAACCCTCTCTGAAAGCCGTCGCAAGTTTTGGATAACGCGCGGACGAAACTTGGCGAAAGGCATAGTCAGAGATTGTACCACATGCAGAAAGCTTCGCCAGCCACCTCACCATACCTTGATGGCCGACTTGCCCCCGGAGAGATTGAAACCATTTTCGCCACCATTTT
>OX421455.1:34454810-34457310 GCA_949126865.1 Montipora capitata | reverse complement strand
AAAGGGCGAAGCTCTAACTAAAAAGGTCTTAAAATTCAAAACTTTTTACGTCCAGGAAGTCAGATTTTAGCGTACAAAACAATGTTGTGAGTGTTTGTTGTTCGTACCTTAACATGGTGTCCCCAGATATTGGAAATGTGAAGTATCCACGCCGGAGAACAGATCAACAACAGCAGAAATCCCACCGGCAAAGATTGCGTTACATTTCACAGAATGACCGCTTACCACTGTTGTCACTCTTTGCATGCTTTCGCAGGAAGCTGCGAGAAGTTTTCATTCCTTAGGTATGACTCTTGATCAGTGCTTCCTTGAAAGTACGAACCCGGACAGAATAGGATAAGGACATTTCTCAAGACTCCTGTTGTTTTTTCCGGCTTTAGTCTCCTTTAGCCTTGAGTACTCCTCTCTTGCGGTTTTCGCGGGAGTTCAGGATGTGGTCTACCTAGTATTTCACGTCTCTATTAAATGAGAGGCAGCACTTCTTGTTCACCATTTCGTTGCCAGGTAGCGCCTTATAGAGTCAGCCTTTCGTTGATTTTTTGTCAATGTCATTTAATTACTCAGTATACGCTCGATCCTGGCCTTGTGAACTTATACTTTTATACTCTGAGGGAGCCAAATAACTATATTAAAAGGACATCCCCCTTTTTTTCTTCGTTTAGCGTCTTCCGACCGACCCACTTTTTTGGCATTTTCACAAAAAAAAAAGCCGGGGAAAAGGAAAGGAAAAAGAAACGATAAGGTTTAACTTTTTTGACCTTAATTAATTCTTTTAATTGAAAGATAAGCATTATAACAACATTACCAGGCATAAGAGGTTCGGTGGTGTATCCCTTTTTCTATGAAATCGACCACTATATTTTCTGCCATATTGAGTTTGTTTCGATTTGGTGATTGTCTTGTTTAGAGAGACACGCATGTCTCCTCGCGCGCCCGTTCTTTATCGCGACCTACTTCGAAGGGCCTGCTACACAGCTATGTCTCGTTGTTTTCAAGCTCCACCAAAGGGAACCCACGTTCTTATTTGTAAACTGCACATGGAAATTAAATGAAAGATTAGAACTTACCTGTTCTGTTCTTGTACAAAAATTAAAAGCGCGGGGATTTAGTAAACGTTTGGGCAATTGGGACAATTAGGACTCGTTTCTGCACTCTGATTCACTCGCGCGTTGTCAAAAACAAAAGGATAAACTCTGTGGACAGACTATTCACGTCTAGACATCATGCATCACTTACGGTATCATATGATGGAACTTTTCGCCTCTCCCTGTCCATGGAGTTGAGTCAAGGTGTTGACGTCAATTACGTGATGCCCTGTATGTTGCCGGGACATATTATACAAGGACCTTTCCTCAGCTACGGAGTCCGCCGCCATCTTATCAACCGCGCAAGAAATGATGTACTTCACAAAAACAGACTTAAAGAGAAGTTATTTTCGATTTGCCTCGCCACCCACCACCGAAAGTCCGGGACATGACCACTTCAAACAACTCCCCAGCCCCGGGCCCGAAGGGCTGGAATTGTCCCTGTGGTTGCCCGAGTGGTAGTATCAAGTCTAATTGAACCGTGCATCAATGACATTTTAGAAAATCAGAAGCCTCTTTTCCTTGGTTAGTTCAAACTGTGTGCTTCCTTTTAGCTGTTGTTTTCGGTTCTTACTGAAAATTTCGGCCTTGAAGAAATTCACAACCACAGGAGCTGGGTATGGACCTCTGCCACGACAAACCGGTACGCAATATAATGTTTGTCCTGTGTTTGTGTAATAATTGAAAAGTGCTGGCGAAAATAACGAAACTTAAAGCTCCTCGGTGCTTTTAAGGTATGCAGGGAAGGTGTATTTTGTTATTTACAGAAACGTTCAGTTTTCGGCCTCTTCAGCAAGGAAAGACACACTACCAACTCCCCGGTATGGCCAGTGCTGACAGTGCTGATAACGAGTTTCGAGAAACGTCGCCAGAAATGAACCGTAAAAACTTTTTATGAAACGATGTAAAAAAAAACAAAAAAACAAAAAATACCTGAGATCATACACAAAACAGATTAACAACGCTTCTTGAATAACGCTTCTTGAATGTCCCATTTATAACAGCGGGTCTTAAGTTAGCAAGGGTGTAGCGTCAGTTATACGCACATACGCCCGTGTGTACAGCTGAAATCTGGAAAATGTCTATTTTTTATTTCCAGAAAGCATTATTATCATAAAATCGGGATGATTGATAAATCTTTCGCATTACATTAGTGTCGTTATCCGTCTGAAGGTTAGACATGTCTCGCCTTTTTCTTGAAACCTCCTTGATGGCGTTGCTGTTTTAATTTTTTTCCAAGAGAGGATAAAGGGGACAGAGAAGGCATCCCCCATACACAACACCCTACTCCATAGGCAATTCGTCTCGAGTTATTTTTAGAATCGGGATAAAGTTACTTCGCACGCTGCGTGGATGTTTCGTGGAGGTTTCGCACGACTAAACGCCGTGCAAAACATGTCGGGCGAAAGGCAATG
>OX421455.1:34434810-34442310 GCA_949126865.1 Montipora capitata | reverse complement strand
CTCAGGTTACATATTGTCATATAGTATGGCACCATTGTCGCTCGTCAGACAAGAGAAAGCTTGAAAGGTTGCAGGAGCGAGCATTGAGAGCTATTTACTGTGACAGGACTAGCACTTGTGAAGCACTTCTAGAGAAAGCAAGACTTCCAACGTTATGTAATCGCAGGCTCCAGGACATGGCCATATGTATGTATAAAGTTAAGACTAATTTAGTTCCATCACATATTTCTGAACTTTTTAGTTGTGACATGAGTAGGTACAATCTTAGGAATACAGACGATTTCTCCTTACCAAGATGTAACACCGTTACATATGGAAGACATAGCTTAAGGTACATGGGACGTTACATTTGGTCGAAGCTTCACAAATCAATTAAAATGGCTGACTCTTTAATTGCATTTAAAAATCAAGTCAGGGCCCTTGACCTATCAAATGTTACGTCGAAAAATAACTGTGAAAACTGCAAGTTATGTAAAACTTAGCTTTTATTAATTTTATATTGTTTGTACATAGTTTTATTACTACTATTTTATTACTATTATTATTAGCTTAATTTAATTAGTTTTAAGTATATGCAGTTGCATTGTTCTCTAACACTTTTCACTGCAGTTATTTCATATAATGTACTAATCTGCAGCCCTCTGAGTTCACAATTGTCACCGAGTGAGTGTATAGCCTGGAAATACTGTACTAAGCCCTGAATGGATGGTACTTCTAATAGTATACACACGTACCATGGGGATGGCTTCTACCATATTTATCTCTTGCATGAGAATCAAAAATCTTATAACTCCCATTATCTGTATGATAGATACTAACACCAATACATCCTATTGTCAGAGTAAATGAAGAATAATTTTGTGACAAGAGTGATTCAAATGTACTGTCTATAGGTATACTGTACTGATATCCCTCAATTATTGAATCACTGTTACCTGTGTAGCTTTCACCACAATTAAGCTGGTAATTTTTCTCAGACATAGCAATCATAGCTGGTAATTCTATTTGCATTAAATACACTTGCCCTGTACATTGTGACAGTGTAGAATACAATTCATTTCTCATTTCCATAACTTGTACCAGGTCATTACATGAATTAATTCCTTTGATATTGTTATAAATCAAAGCACACAAACTCATAGCAACGCATTGTTGCCCAGCATTCGCACCACATACTGTAATATCACCTTGACTATATGGTGCCTTTACTGTCAAGGTTGGATCAATATTATTCATTGGTCCACAGAAAATGTACAACACTTGATATTTCTTCAGATTTACACGTTTTCGTGTTCCAGTGTGTTTTCCAAAGCAAGTCAAACGTACTGTTTGACGAAATTTTCGTCGAATAGAAGCTGGCTTTTTCCACACTTTTTCAAAAGAACCGAGACTGGCAATTATTCGCCTTCCTTTCATTTGACTACTCAGCCTGCAACTGATGTAACCATGAAGTTTTGACGACAAAGGAGTAATCTTAAGAATCTTTTTCCACACAAATACCCACAGGTTTCTGCTTTTCTGCGACAGACGTTTCAGCTTCTTCACAGGAATAGTTCTAGGAATCCTACTTGGTTCGCGATCACGACATCTCGCCCCATGGCATTCACATACAACACGGTTATGATTACAATACACAAATCTCGCATAACAAAAAATCTCAAGTCCTCTATTTTCACTACGCCATCATGCTGATGATGTACAAATGGCTGCATTGCCTCCCCTAATACATCACATTTTCCCAGGACATTCAACATTAATATTGCTCGTGTTGGTAACGCAATCGTATACACAGTCACGCCAAAACGCAGACTGTGCAGACCTTGCAGACCAGGGGTAAAATATGGTGTTACCTTCACTATTATTCAGAGCTAACCGTAAACAGGCTAACCTGAATGTTTTTTAGGCCTAATCAGGCTAACCGAATTTTCATTTTACAGACGGTCTGCAGTTTGCGTTTTTCAGTGTCCCTCGTACAACATGCGAACGTACATGATTACACAGAAAACTAATGCAGTCCAAAGAGAAATTGATAGAGCTGATAATCCACTTGATACATTGTACAAAACATATGAAATAATGATCATGACAGTCCTAAAATTAGAGAATTTACTTGCATCTTCGCTTCGGTAAGTGACGGCTTTCTTGTTGTCGTTGTTGTCCTCCGTGCCATTATGCTGATTATCAAACAACAGCGTCAAAATTTCGATTAAAGTTCCTTAATGTACTTCTGTCATTGCTAGTAATAGGTTGCACTTATTTTGTACTCAATGACTGTTCAACTGATCTCTTTAGAACTTGTAAGATTTGAGATATTTGCCAAGAGTTCGCGGAATGACCCCTTTCGAAATGCACGCTCATTTTCGTGTTTTGATGTGGGTCTACCACAAACAGTCTGTGCGTTTGTAAGTGGTTTGAGCGTATTGGACCTAACACTGAACTCACTTCTGCCATACCTGTAATGTATGCCTACCATCACAGGGAATCCCTTCTAAGGTTATCGAAGAGAAATAAAAATGAAGCGGAATGAACATTGAGCCTTCACTGCATATCTGCGGTATTGCCCATTGCACGTGACGGACATTTGCGAAGAAATACACTGGTAAACCTAGAGTCGGTCGCCCGACTAAAAACCTACTTTGTGCCAAAACTGCCAGTTCTTTTTTGGATATTTGAACTATCAATATTTTGCCAAAAATTAACGTTTTAGAATATCCTCGTTGGTTTTAGAACGTGTTATTTATTCTTTGCATATCTGCTTCGCCACGTTGCCACGTCAGTTCAAGCTACAGAATCGCAGCGAGCCAACAAAGTATTGAATGTCTGAGCGAAACATTAATCCAGCTGTTGGAGAAAGACCCCTGTTTGAGGAACCTATCTTGCAAGGATTATTATGTCAGGGAAAAGAGAGGGCGAGATTAAGAAGAGATTGAGAACGATTCAAATATAAATATTACCGTCGACTGAGAATAAAATATATAGTCGGCCTAAGAAGTCAACTCGGAAGGGAGTCAAAACTAGAGCAACATGTTGGATCCAACATGTTGAATTCGTTTGGCCACCTCGTTTGCCACTTTTCAACATCGTCCAACATTGTTGGATGATGTTGGATCCGTTTCGCCGGGCCTTTAATATGTTTTTAATTAGCTGTGTGGTATACTAAGCTTGCCTACAAACTGAATCAGTTCTTCCACATTGTTCATGTTAAAAAGCCCCCTAAGTTCTTGCGTTAATTGTCCTGTTAGACTACAATTGATCATGAGCAAAATACTGAGGCGTTCCTAACTGACTCTCAGCCTGGGTATGACCGATAAACGATTGGTGAGTCAATCTCTACGATGAAGATGATCTCCGGAAGATGATGTATGTTCTTAAAATTTTGGTTAATCTCAGCCTGAACGTTCTTATAATTATAAAACAAAGAGAGTGTATGTCAGTCCATGATAGCTATCCAATGGATAGTAACGGATTTATCCGGTGGATAGCGTTATCCACCATTTTAACAACTGGGCCCAGGTTGACAATCGGACATGATAGTTTGCGGATGCAAATCTGGTTTGGATAATTATGATTGTAGACCCAGTTGAATGATTATTACAATCATGAGTTTTCCGAGACGTCATTGTCAAGAACAGACAAAACACAAAATAGAAAATAGAAAAAGAGATCAAGTTCGCCTAAACAATCAGCATGATACGAATCATTGGTATTTTCTTCAATAAATCGCTTTCTAAGCCCCAAGGGATTCAGAAAAAGCAAACCTTGGTTACGCAATATAAAGTAGAATAAGCTCTATATTCATGTATATTTTCAGTCCAAAGAGTGCTATGATTTACACTTTTTCAGTATAACTTCATAGATATTAGTAAATACAGAAAAATCAGTCATATTTTGCTTGTTCTTTTGAACTTGCAATGAACAAACATGTCTTGCTTAAAATTAATTAAGCGCTGGAACCCAACAGTAGACGTCAAGGGGAGCTATTTAGTGTTTGAGATAATGCAGATCATTTTCTAGACCATAGTTAATGCATGGATGGTTATGAAACTCAACAAGTTCCTTTGTTTGATGTTTTTGTCCATATTTTTGGCCTTGACCCTGCACAAAACACACCTTTTTTCGATACGATAACCAATCAAATCCTTCGATTAAATTATGCGCGACTAATTTGGGAACCTATGCGAGACCAAAAAAAAAGACTGTGCATGGTCACGGTCAATTCAACTTCATCGATTGCGACAACATTGTTCTCGCTTTTGAAGGTTTTAAGGTTTCACATAACCAGTCCCTCGATTAACTATGTCTAGACCCATGTTGAATGATTATTACAATCATGACTATTCCGAGAGGTCATTGTCAAGAACAGACAAAACACAAAATAAAAACTATAAAAAGAGGTCAAGGTCGCCCAAACAATCAGCATGATACGAATCATTGGTATTTTCTTCAATAAAGTGTTCTCTGAGCCCCCAGGGATTAAAAAAGCAAACCTTGGTTACGCAGAATAAACTGAGTAGAATAAGCTCTATATTCGTGTATATTTTCAGTCCAAAGAGTGCTATGATTTACAATTTTTCAGTATAACTTCATAGATATTAGTGAATACCGAAAAATCAGTCATATTTTGCTTGGTCTTTTGAACTTGCAATGAACAAACGTGTCTTGCTTAAAATTAATTAGGCGCTGGAACCCAAGGACGAGAGCAGTACTGACGAAGGTCAAGGGTGCGGTATCTACAAACAGAGTTAAAGCGGCAATGGTCGTACGGGTTTTGAAAGTGAAACTCCGTAGGATTTTTCGACTTGGACATGAACTCTTTCCGTTACTTTTCTTAGTTGGCAGCAATTTCTATTGCCAGATGTGATGGAAACACTCAGATTGTGAAACCTATACGACCATGGGACCTCACGACCCCCGCCTCATTTGTTACTCCAAAAGCGTTTTTAATAGCGAGACCGGCATGAAAAAAATAAGACACGCCCCAAAAACATGATTTTCAATCTTCTGATAACCGTCGCCAGCATTTTTAATGTCTCGATTTTGCCCATGCAGAGTGTCAGCATTCGCGATCCACTCTACCTCACTTCTTATGTAAGAGTACAGGAAAAGAGGGGTGTATAAAAAAATGTGGTTAACCATGAACCAAAATTTTAAGAAGATACCCAGGCTGAGAGCCAGTTAAAAACGTCTTTATTTTGCTCACTTGTAGTCTAACAGGACAATTAAGTCAAAAGTTTTGGGAACATCTTGGACACGAAAAATGTGGTTTTCTCATTGCACGATACATTGAAGAACAACTTGCAAATCTGGTTTGGATAATTATGATTGTAGACCCAGTTGAATGATTATTACAATCATGAGTTTTCCGAGACGTCATTGTCAAGAACAGACAAAACACAAAATAGAAAATAGAAAAAGAGGTCAGGTTCGCCTAAACAATCAGCATGACACGAATCATTGGTATTTTCTTCAATAAATCGCTTTCTAAGCCCCAAGGGATTCAGAAAAAGCAAACCTTGGTTACGCAATATAAAGTAGAATAAGCTCTATATTCATGTATATTTTCAGTCTAAAGAGTGCTATGATTTACACTTTTTCAGTATAACTTCATAGATATTAGTAAATACAGAAAAATCAGTCATATTTTGCTTGTTCTTTTGAACTTGCAATGAACAAGCATGTCTTGCTTAAAATTAATTAAGCGCTGGAACCCAACAGTAGACGTCAAGGGGAGCTATTTAGTGTTTGAGATAATGCAGATCATTTTCTAGACCATAGTTAATGCATGGATGGTTATGAAACTCAACAAGTTCCTTTTTTTGATGTTTTTGTCCATATTTTTGGCCTTGACCCTGCACAAAACACACCTTTTTCCGATACGATAACCAATCAAATCCTTCGATTAAATTATGCGCGACTAATTTGGGAACCTATGCGAGACCAAAAAAAAAAAAAGACTGTGCATGGTCACGGTCAATTCAACTTCATCGATTGCGACAACATTGTTCACGCTTTTGAAGGTTTTAAGGTTTCACATAACCAGTCCCTCGATTAACTATGTCTAGACCCACGTTGAATGATTATTACAATCAGTGCTCTCTGAGCCCCCAGGGATTAAAAAAGCAAACCTTGGTTACGCAAAATAAACTGAGTAGAATAAGCTCTCTATTCGTGTATATTTTCAGTCCAAAGAGTGCTATGATTTACAATTTTTCAGTGTAACTTCATAGATATTAGTGAATACCGAAAAATCAGTCATATTTTGCTTGGTCTTTTGAACTTGCAATGAACAAACGTGTCTTGCTTAAAATTAATTAGGCGCTGGAACCCAAGGACGAGAGCAGTACTGACGAAGGTCAAGGGTGCGGTATCTACAAACAGAGTTAAAACGGCAATGGTCGTACGGGTTTTGAAAGTGAAACTCCGTAGGATTTTTCGACTTGGACATTGAACTCTTTCCGTTACTTTTCTTAGTTGGAAGCAATTTCTATTGCCAGATGTGATGGAAACACTCGGATTGTGAAACCTATACGACCATGGGACCTCACGACCCCCGCCTCATTTGTTACTCCAAAAGCGTTTTTAATAGCGAGACCGGCATGAAAAAAATAAGACACGCCCCAAAAACATGATTTTCAATCTTCTGATAACCGCCGCCAGCATTTTTTATGTCTCGATTTTGCCCATGCAGAGTGTCAGGATTCGCGATCCACTCTACCTAACTTCTTATGTAAGAGTACAGGAAAAGCGGGGTGTATAAAAAAATGTGGTTAACCATGAACCAAAATTTTAAGAAGATACCCAGGCTGAGAGTCAGTTAAGAACGTCTTTATTTTGCTCACTTGTAGTCTAACAGGACAATTAAGTCAAAAGCTTTGGGAACATTTTGGACACAAAAAATGTGGTTTTCTCATTGCACGATACATTGAAGAACAACTTTAAGAAAGAAACCATTTAATTTAACCTCCACAGTGGGGTTCCAAGCACTCATATTTCTTTACTTTACCTCTCCACGGTATTTTTATTTTATTTTATGCAAGAGACGTCCGTAATTATGAATACGGTTCAAATGGTCAAGCAAAATATGATTTTTTGGTGTTTGAAAAATGTACAATTCTTAACAAACTTTAAATTGGGCTCCTAAATTCGCTTTATCATTCTAATGCGGCTCGAACACAATACCTGCAATGACTATCGATCGATATTCCAATTCATTTGTCGGAAACCTCTTTTTATTTTCTATCTTAGCCCTGGAATATTTATGGGAACCAAGCGAAAAACAAGGATAGAAGCCAAAAACTTATAACCAAGGTCGAGATTTCATCAAAGGACACAGTAGAAGCAAAATTACTTTAAAAAATGAAGAAAAGACTTACAATGATCAGTCGATTAAATTTGCTAGTAGTTGGGGATGCTTTATTATATTACTTCAGGCATGAGCATGCTCACAATTACGTAACAGATGTAATAAAGTCTTTGGAAAACTACATTGCTGTAAATCAC
>OX421455.1:34424810-34429810 GCA_949126865.1 Montipora capitata | reverse complement strand
ATTCCAACAGTAAACCACGTTAGCGTCAAGGTAGAAATTCAATTAGTTCCATCAACTTGTTATTTCAAAGTTCAAGGACATCTCTTGTATGTTCTTGTGTAATAAAATCAGTAATAGTCCATACGAGGGAGTTTGGCGAAATGCGACTCCCGCGATTGTCAATGTGTTGCTTTTCCTTGGAATTTTATGATAGTTTTAAAACTGGGATGTTGAGCGTTTTCACATGACGTCACGGCGGCCATGTTGGTGTTCCAAAACAAAGGAATGGCGGCCATGATGATGTACCAAACTAACAAATACTTTATTTTGTTTCAGTAATCCAATGTGGCTGCTGCTGGTCACTGAAAACGCTCCATCACCTCCATGTTGGTGGACGGAAACAAAAAATCTCTCATTAATTAATTAGCTCCTTTTGTTCGTCCACCAGCAATTGTACATTACATCATTGTCATCTGTTTCTCTAGAGATTGGTTGCAAACACGAGGGGTTATGTTGCAGCGACATAATGTGGCGAAAAAAAAATTGTGTAGTTCACACTGACGGGACATGTAGCCGGGACAAAATCACAACGTGTGCACACACATGAAAATGTTGCGGGTACATGTCCCGGGGATATGTTGCAGCGACATGTCCCCTCGTGTGAGCTGATGCTTTTATAATTGTGCAACACCGATTTTGGGGTGATTTTGTCCCTGCGACGTGTCCCATGAAGTTCAGCTTGTTGAACTTCGTGGCATGGGACACGTCGCGTGGACAAAATCACCCCAAGAATTGGTGTTGCACAATTATATAAGTATGAGCTTACACGAGGGGACATGTCGCTGCAACATATCCCCGGGACATGAACCCGCAACATTTTCATGTGTTTGCACATCTTGTGATGTTGTCCCTGCTACATGTCCCCGCTAAACGACCCTAACGCATGTTGCCTCAGTGTGTACTACACACCTTAAGTTTTTGTCACTCCATCATGTCCCTGCAACATGACCCCTCGTGTCTGAGCACCTTTAATATCAGGCGGGACTTGATTGGCTACCAAAACCAAAAAACATATATTAATATATAAAACAAAATGAAACATAAGAGTCCCTGTATCTGTTTGTCATTGTCTAAGCGATTGACAGGCAAGTTTAAGCTTAAGTGTTCTCCATGACCCTATAAGCCATATTGTCCTCTTCAGTTATTTCCGTACCTGGTGCCAAATGCCAGGTTATTATCTTATTACTTCTTCCTTTCTTCTTAAATTCCACGATGTAATTCTTCTTTGTTCTCTACAGAGCAAAGAATCCGCAGAACGACATGCCAGACTTCCACTTCGTGCAACATAAGCTCACAAGGAAAGACATACGCGATCAGATGCAGACATGGCAACTGACAGAACATGCTGCTGCATGTGGAAGCTGTTTCTGAGCGAGAAAAGTCTCCGAAAGTTCATTGCAATACCCTGATAACAATGTAGCTCGAACCAGGCCAGTAGAAATAAAGCACATTTAAAATAATCGGCTTTGAATTGTTGTCCTTACATTCATTGAGCCACTCATAAATGCTCACAAAGATACACTTTATCCCATTCATTGGATCACTGACTGCTAGATGCGGGAGAACTGGAAACAAATGTTGTGTGGTTGGCTACATATCATGACAAGATAATGAATATATTTTAAAGGGACGTTCTTGAGAACTGTCTCGATGCAGTTCAACTCTATTCATTACTTGCACAATCCCATAATACACCTCTATTAACCCCCTAAAACTTTTGCATAACCATTGTTTGCAGTTTCTCCTGGGACATGAAAATGTCCCAAGAGAAGTCGAAAACAATTCCTATGCAGATTTTTGGGGGGTAAAAGAGGTGTATTATGGGATTTCTGCAGCTAGTGAATATACAGTGATACAATTGAATTCATCATATTTCCACGTTTTTGTCAATCTAGTTTCATCGCTGCAGAGGATGACCAATTAAGGCAATTAATTCGTCAGATCATATGTCAAATTTCAGATCCTTATGACATTGCTGTCAGTGGACGAGCGAGAACCTGCTGAAGCAGTGATTTGTGATTGAAGGATTTATGTCTAATTTCCTTTCTTTAATGCTGTATCTTTTGCTATCTAGGCAACGGCTTTTTTTTCATTCAACAACTAGCGCAAGACGAAAAATATTCTCAAGATCGACATAAAACTGTGAATATCTGAAAGCAAGTTAGTTCCTTTAACCCTTTTCTCTCCTTAAAATCCGTAACATTCTCAACCCTTTTTCCTGGGTACTCAGGTCTTCCCTTCTCCTTATTAAACATCAACGGTTGATTTGATTTCTTTGTACAGGCCTAGGGTCCCCACTTAGTGCCCCATTGCTAATAATAATAATAATAATAATAATAATAATAATAATAATAATAATAATAATAATAATAATAATAATAATAATAATAGAGCGATTTTCAATTGAGTGTCGTAAAACCAAAACCAAAGTAATTACTTTGGCCAATCAAGAAGGACGGAGACATCCAGTAAACCAATCAAAACTCCAAGTAATTACACGTAGCCGACACAAAGCGCGGGAAAATGTGCACGCGCGAGCCACGATTGGTTTTGGTTTCACTTCTGGTTGGTTGAAAAAGTGGCGCGAGAACTTTGAACCAATCACTGAGTGAAGTAATCGTAAACCAAAGCAATTCGCTAATTACTTTCGACACTCAATTGAAAACCACTCTAATAATAGTAATTGCTGCCCGCACATGGCAGCCTCTTATTTCTGCCCTGATATCTCTGAAGGAGCGTTTGCCATTGGATGGAAATGTAGGTGAAATTTTTCCTCCTGATGAAACAGCGAGTTTTCACATATGTAAAACCAACTGTTTTTTGACATTTAACTTTAGTCCAAGTAAAAGGCAGAACGGCAGAGGACGGATAAAACTATTTGGCCCGCTGTTTTGAAGATAACGTCGCCTTAAGGGTTAATGTACAATGGCAACTTGCAAGTGCCACGCCTTTTTCTCGGCGCAGCTAAAATGCAATAAAAGAAGACCAGGTTTCCCAGGAACGATCTGCAATGTGACGCTGTCACGTCACAGAAAAAAAAGTCGATGATTATTTAAAAATACCTCTGTCACCTGTGGCTACTTCCCAATAAAATCAAGAATCCTTAATATTTCTGGGTATGACATTCACACTGAAACCATTTTCAAGGATCGGAAAATATTGACACGTCGGGACTGGTCAATTTTATATTCAAAATTGATCTTTTTACATAACTGTTTTCTGGAGTCTAGTGATAGTGACATTAAAAAATGCTGTTTCGGAAAGTACAAGAAAGTCAACTGAAATATGCTGTCAACGTCTTTAAAGGTGTGAAGCCGACGTTATGGGCAGACTTGAGAGAGACACGAACTTCAACTGAGTAATTTTATAGAGTAGAGAATTTAAATCATTGTGTTTACTAACTATAAAATAAACCAACCGTTTGAAGGAGGCAAAAGTTCAAGACTCACTTGAAAACACTGTCATCCAAACTTTACACATTCTGTCTTTCGTAGTTGAAAATTCTTTTTCAGTAAGCAAAAAAAGCGCCTTGCATGTTTTCGAGTTTTCCATTCGCAGTGAAAATTAAAATAATTTGGTTGAACTGTGCATCGATAAAATACAAAGCATCGCCATCAGATCAACACTAGCTTTTTACGAGCGGTTTTTTCCGCGACATAAAAATTAATGAGAGGGTTATAAAATAAATAAACCTCTTTCTGGCTTGCTGGTTTGGTAGCTGATAATGTTCGCGGCTGAGAGATTGTCCGCATAATTGCCTTCAAAGCTTGGATTCACGGCCAATGATTCATTTTTTGGATAATCTCTACAACAACAACAACAATAATAATTTATTGTACCCAAAGCAGGATACTATACTTATCTATTTACAAGTTGTTAAATTAATTAATTAACTAAGAAGGGTACTGACTTCTTGAAATAACTAAAAAAGTTAAAAACACCAAGAAGCCAGATTCAGTAAGAGAATTTAAATAAGTTTATTGTGCGGGGTACAATATGACAGGACAGGAGACTGTATACACACAAAACACGCACACACATTCACGCACATCAGCACGTATTACTATAAGATGAGCGAAGTTACGAAGTACAAAGCTATTACAATATTAGTACAGCGAAAGAAAATGTTGTTTTAGTTTTGATTTAAATTGAGAATGAGAAACAGCTTTAACCTTGTAATCAATTGAGTTCCAGATCTTTGGTCCTTGAAATCTAATATTAGATTTTCCATAATTAGTTCTAGCTCTCAGCCGCGGACATTATCAGGCGACATACCAGCGGCCCGAAGGGGTTTATTTACTAACAAGAGGCTCAAAGTAGCCTATACTCATGCGCTGCCAGGTTATTTGTACTTTTGTTGACAGTTTAATAATAATAATAATAATAATAACTTTATTGTACACCACAAAACAAGGTATATAGGTGTTAAAAGAATCCATTTGAGAGAAGTTGCTCTTTATCGTGTGAGTTCATTGACCTATACTTTTCATCTTTATTTGAAAGAGTCTGTTTTTTCTCGTTGGGTCCATAGACCTGTACTTTTCAAAACAATTTGAAGGAAGTTCATATTTTTTCTCTGGGTCCATTGGGCTGTAAATTTCTCCCCTCTTTCTTCCAGTTTGCTCCAATTTCTGAAGTAGATTTATGCTTTCTTATTATTTGTTTCCTTTCTATATTTGGTAGTTCACATAAACATCCAAGAAATGCAACCTCATACTTTGTTTCAAAACAATTAAATTTACTTTGGATAATAGAACAAAAGAGATCAATAACAGAATCTACATCTGAAAATACTTTTGTTACATTCTTTGGTTCAGAACCATTGTATACAAAAACGTGGTAACTCATCTTTTGCTTTGCATACCACTGCATGGAAAACACAATTAATGCAGTAGCTAGAAATTCACATCAAAAAGCCTGTGCTGCTTTCCTTATTATCCAAAATGGCAGTTTTAAGCTGT
>OX421455.1:34402310-34412310 GCA_949126865.1 Montipora capitata | reverse complement strand
ATAGCGTCCTCCCCTTCTTCCACGCGCGCCCTCCTCGTTTTCCCGCCGTTCTCTCTTTCCCTTCTCCTTCCCCTTCGAATGCCTGCCACGTAGACTAGTGCTCACCTTTCCCGTGTTTCTTCTTTATCTCCAGTGGGGCGAGATCCAATAAATAAGGTGAATTTCAATTGTCTTTTACTTTTCTTTCCTGGACTCCTTTCATCCATGGCTTCAGTAACAACTTCGCACTCACGTCACCAAGGGACAAGGAGGAGTCTAACCCTAACCCCAACCCTAACTTGAGCTGTTCAAAAAAGGAATTATGCTAGTGGTACGAACTTTGTTGTCACAACAATATCCGTAAAAATCAATTTTGCAGTTTAAGGTTTTTGATATAACATTTTAGCTAAAATGATGGACCTTTGATGTTCTTATTCCAGTTCCGGTTCCGGTTCCGCATTCCGGATTTTCCAGACGCCCAAAAAAATACACTATAACAAGACGCTCCATGAGCGTACACTGGGTTGCCTGTGGTACGTGTTACACAAAAACAGAAGGCACTGAGTTGGGTGGTATTCAACTGCAGTGTTCTAGTTAATTTTTTCAAGAGGGGGGGTCATTAACATCATTTGAGGGGTCACCCAGACGTCGTACCAGCAGAGGGCATTTGGCTCACACTTTCACTCGTTTAATTATTTTGTAATGTCCTGTCCTATTTTGAGGTCTTATAGTTTTTTAAGCTTTGGTAATTAATTCAGTTTAAAGATAACAAAACACGCTCTTGAGTAAAACTCACTCGTTTTTTTTTTAACAGTGTGCAAAAAAACTAACTGCAAATTGCTCTGACGGACGTTTTCTTGCACGTCATGCATGTCTTGCAGTTGCACTAAGCAAACGTTTATTGCATACACCAAGGAAGGACTGAAGATGTTGTTTCCGCTTCATAATTCCTTTTCTTTTCAGTCCAATCTGATGCCAGGTCAAAAAATGTTTTGGCTTTACGTTTGCACCAAAAAGCACCGCAAAAGCCGGGAGTTAACAGTAAAAGACCAGCCAAAAGACAGGTGAAAAAAATAACATAGTTTTTATAATTATATAATTCTGAATCGAATCGTCATCGAAAGATCGTAAACAAACGAAAATTTCTGCAGTTTCTAACTTCTATGAATCAAGGGGATGGTCATGATGTTCTGTCAAAAGAAAGTAATTGATCACGTGCTAGGCAACCATAAAGGTGCACGTGATCACCTTGTGTCAACTGAATGAACTACCGGAAAGACTGTTAAAAATCGTTCGTTGTTTTCAGAGTAAAACGGCATACTCTTTAGCCAAGAAACTTCCGTCTTTGAGTTTGTACAGCGGTTATCAGTTACACGCGCCCCTCGACAACTTTTTTCCTCATATTTCGAAAGTAAACTTGAGGTGGACGTCAATCAAATGTTTCCATGACGATTCTCCTGCTCTCATGGCGGCAGTTGAATTCATCATGGAAACATTTGATTGACGTCAATCTATATTTTTTTTTCGAATATGAAAAAATGTCGTCGAGGGGCACGTGTTCCTGATAAATGCTGTAGTTGATGTAATTGCGTTCGAAAGCGTAATTTCGGTTTTTTGCGTTCTGTTCCCTGTGTCTTTAAGATGTTGGTGTGCCTGTGTACGGATGCGTATTTTTTTGACATTCCTGTAAGGACACCAAAACGGCCCCCCGCTTGAATTTTGCAGGGGCATGTATCAGTCGGAAAACGGGTACTGAGACATGTGATCAACCATGTGTCGAACATGTGGGCAGGCCGCGTGAGCTCGTCTTTGCGCTGGATTTTTCTTTCGATTCAGTCGCCGTAGGATTCGCTATTTTTTTCTCTCATCGTTGGATTTTGGTGAATTTAAACGCTTCCACAGTAGCATGCCTCGAAATCTGATGGAATTGTCCTTTGTTTAATTTATAAGTTAACGAACAGGACTTTGAATCGCCTTGGGTTTGGGATGAGTTCGAGGTTGGTGTTCGCCTTCTTACATTAACTTAACTCCCACAGTCTGCAACATTTTTGACGTTGAACTTTTAAAAGTTTTGCTTCCGTTTATTCGGAAGAGAGAGAGAGAGAGAGAGAGAGAGAGAGAGAGAGAGAGAGAGAGAGAGAGAGAGAGAGAGAGAGAGAGAGAGAGAGAGAGAGAGAGAGAGAGAGAGAGAGAGAGAGAGAGAGAGAGAGAGAGAGAGAGAGAGAGAGAGAGAACAAAAAAAAAGACTTCGGTCACAGTTTTTCGCCATACGGACCTCCCAACTGGCAAATAACATATATTTATTCATTGCAAATGCCAGTCGAAAAGCCCTGTGGGGAACTGTCATCATTTTTATATTATTATACTAGTGTATCTAATAGATATTAGTATCACCCAACTAGTGGACTAATGCAAATCCTGCATTTTGATTGGCTACGCTACTAGAGGACTACTAGTAATAGGTGGGTGATACTAAAACAATTAGACCCTTCGCCTCAAGGGCCACGGGTCTAATTGTTAAGTAATGCTGCGGTACGTTTCGTTGATGGTGACAAAATTTATCATTGATAACCACAGCAACAGCCTTCAGGTTCGATTGCATGAGTCGCAGCACATTTGAAAATAAAGTGTTTTACAGTTTCACCGTTGTTTTTCTTATCATTCTACAAGTTTGCGTAACGATCATTTCATCACAGTTCTTCCTATGATTCTAGCTTGGACCGAAGGAGGCGTTACTACGCCAAAAGATGAAATACGAAGCTCGAAGTTCGGATGTCTGAATTTTCTGCAAGAAAAAAGCCGGAACGATGTAACTTAAAATCTGTCCAAATTCACAGAACTGTCACATACTGAAACGAAAACGACGGATGTGAAAGTCATGCACGATATGAGAAAGCAAAAGAATGTTTATCACCGAAAGCAGGATCAGTATGTTAATGCTCGCTCGCTTCGCTCGCTCCGCAGCAAAAATAGCAGCACGTTTGAAAAAAAACCTGTTTTACGAAACTCAATGCAGTTTTAGAATAGTTCTAATAACCGTGTCGACGATTTCTTCGTAATGCTTACAACAATTGCTCTAAAATTCTACTACGCAGGCGAAATTGTGCAAAACGATGGCATATCGGAAGCTCGAAGTTCAGATGTGACAACTTTGTGCACGAAAGAGGCCAATGATGTAACTTAAAAGCTGTCCAAATTCACAAAACCTTCACATTCTGAGACGAAAGCAAACGAATGTCAAGGCCATACATGCTAGAAAACGAGAAGTAAAACGGTACAACTCGCCTTTTCATCGCAGTCCCACATTTTGTGTATAGATGTTTTCTCCAAGCAATAAATAAGAAATAGACCACAAATGAAAAGATGACATAACTTTAGTTTACACCTATATTTCGGGCACGTTGTCAAAATGTCAAAATAACTTGGCCCTTTTGTCTCGAGCTTTTGGAAATGAACTGCATTCCCCCACTAAAAATTACCTTTTTGGTACAACCCATGTCAGCATAGGGGCAAGGACTTGTTGACAGCAGACATTTATCCTCAGTATGCAAAAAACATCTGTACAAATGAAAAAATGGATATTGTTTTCCTTGATTATTTACAGATTGTACTCACCAACTCACCAAATTAAAAATCTTTGCTTCATTCTGGGAATCACGTGACCTACACAATCTTCAAGAAACTAAAGGTTTCGCGCCCTATGCATAACTGACCAATGGTGACAAAGTTGATCATTACTTTGAATAATCTCTCCTGTTTTAAAGAGATCAATATTGTTTGCACGTACGTGCAGTATGTTCGTTAGTTGATTTCTCTCAAACGATGACAAGTGAGACAAGATCTCGGCAAGTGAGTGATCAGCCTCGGCACTCCACTGGCCTCAACCTTGATTATTGACTATGCCTAATTAAAACAACGATTGGCCGTATTTTGGAGAACTTCGGTTCCCTTAAAGCAAGCTTGGTTGGAATAGCTATCGACAGTTAGCACGAAGGAAAAAGAAGGTAATTTATGGCCCCGTTCAGCTAAAGTGCCCGTTCTCGGAAATCGTGCCTAGAGGCATGTTACCTTGTTTTCTTCTATAAAAGGTCACTTTCTGCCACCATTGAAATTAAATTTGCATTTGGTTCTATTGTTAGTAAGTTTTTGTTTCTAATTTGCGTTCAGAAAACTATTTTAATGAAAATTCTCGTCTTATGTGTAATAAACAGTTCACGTTATAGAAAGTGCTTTGTACGGAGTTTTATTCACTCGTTGTTTATGTCAAAAACCCTCACTCGCTCGTTCCTCGCTCGTTCGGGTTTTTGACACAAACAACTCGTGAATAAAACCCCGTACGCCGCACTTTCTATGACGTAAACCATCTTTTTGTTACGGACAAGGGAGAAAACAGAATAAGGGGCAGGCTGTCGTGTTCACATGATGCCTAGTACCTGATTTCACATGTTGTTCACATGAAGGGACACTGCACGCTGATTCAATGCACGTGTGAGTGGATTGAAGAAATTTACACATGCGCTACCCGTTTGAGTCCACCGACAGGGCTATTTCATACCGAAACGAGTAGTTGTTCTTCGTTTATATGACACTGTTGCGAGATATCGAGCAGAAATGAAATTCTCGCTCCGGTACAGAAACCGGCGTGAAGTCGCGCCGGAATTACATTTTCTGCATGTCGGTGTCATGTAAACGAATGCAGAGCCACAAGAGGGAAACCTGACGGAGAAAACTCGCTCCGTGACGAAAGTCGCCCTGGTATAAGAAAACAACCCCTAACTCGAATGGAGAAGGCTTTCGGATGAATCCCTGAGATAAACAATTAAGGACAACATCTCCCGAAATATCAATATTGTTCCTTACTTCGTCAATACGCTTTCTTAACAGGAGTCACTTACTTTATCTCGATTCAGGATGATATTGTCCAAAGGACACTGGCTCTTGTCCATCACGCTCCTGTCTGGTTATCAAATAATGGTAGTAGTTTATTGACATTTCATCACGTTGCACAGATTGAGTATTAGCTCATTTAAAGGTGTATAACTAAAATAACTAAGTTAAAGATAAAAATCCAACTACAACCTTAGGCCCGATTCAAACGTCGCACTCCCGCCGTGTCGAACTCAATCGAATTGAGAAAATCGGAGGTTTTTTGTTTGTTTGTTTGTTTGTTGTTATCAGAGTTTATCTTTGCGCAAATCAGAGTTTGTTTGATAACTTCGACATTTTTTCACCGGAAATCTCTGATCTCTAAAATAGGGAATCTCTTTCCTTTCGCGATTGTTCATGCAAAGCGTCGAATCATGTATCAATCACTGACAAGCTACAATCATAGGCAAAAGTAGTTGGGAAGGTTATGTAAAAGAACCGCATCAGAGCTGTACTTCAACCCGCTTCTGTTAAAGCGCAAAAGAAATAGTTTCGCCTTCTCTCATATAGCCCCCCTCCCCCGGCCCCTATTCAATGTTGGAAGGTAACTCAACAATTTCCCACTAAAACTATTCAGTTTTGCACAACATTGAATAGGGGGGAGGGGAGAGAAGCAATGAAGACGTCAAAAGTGCTGACCTTCCCAAGGGTTTTGTCTATGATTGTAGCTCTTTGAGTTTATAAAGTGGCAATTGAAGTTCTACCCTGTGAGCAAAGGCCCAAAATAATAATAACGATGATGACGATAACAATGATAATAATAATAATAATAATAATAATAATAATAATAATAATAATAACAATAATAATAATAATAATAATAATAATAATAATAATAATAATTTTAATTAACAATTATTCGCCGAAGGCGAAGTGATTATCGGTGAATATTCACCTCGACTTCGTCTCGGTGAATATTCACCGATAATCACTGAGCCTGTGGCGAATAATTGTTTTAGTGTAAATACACAGGTGATTATTTCAAAAAAGAAAAGAAAAAAAAAACATGGTGTGTAGTTCGCTTGCATTAGTAAGTATGTATATTAATGAGAGCCCGAAAGACCTAGAGAAAAGTAGCTTCTTCTATTTATCACCATAAAAGCAACTTAACGTAGAAGATAAAGTATGGTTTACGCGTTCTCCGATGGGAAAAAATAAGTTGAGACATGTGGTTCGGGATCGGTGCAATATTGAGGGAGACCACATGCTCATTAGCATTAGGATAAAGTGTGCCGGGGAAGCTGATTATGGATCGTACGGGTGATAGGGACGTAAAATCTCTTCATGCTTTACAAAGACAAAGTGGTAGAGGACGTGAAGCTGTTTCTTATGTTGAACATGGTACTAAGAGCTCATTTCTAGAGGGGTCGCCCCCTAGAAAGGTTAAAACCGAAGGTCAAGAAGGAAAGTTCATTTTCAACAATTGTACAGTTGTATTTTTAAAAAATTAATTAAGAGTAACGTCAGAAATTTGAACAAGATGGACAGTATTTATTAGCAACTTGCACTTTCTCTGTAATTTCCTATATTGATTTTATATCATGGTGAACTTTAATTGCAGCATGTTATGATCCCTTAATTAAAGAATGCTCTGTGATTGTTTGCTGCAAGTTTATTAAATCGTAATTCAAAATTTTGATTTGCGTTGTTTTTACCGAGGTCAAAGGTCCAAGGTCAAAGGTCAAAGGTCAAATATGTTGGGGAAAATATGAGATGAGCAGGGGAATATGAGCTGGGGAAATATATATTCATAATTGCATTGTTGTGCTACAGTTATCAGCTATTGTTTAGGCCCCGCACTCCCCTGTTACAATCACAACCGCCACCAACTTGAACATTGAATAACGAGATGCTTCCGTGAAGCATACACTGGGTTGCCTGTGGTACGTGCTACAGAAAATCAGAAGACACTGAATTGTGTGGTATTGAAATACAGCATTCCAGTCTCTGAAGAATAACAAATAAAAGAGAAGCGAGAAACATTGGCTTCTGGGCTGACATGTTGATAATTTTCAAGTTCCCTCACAACTTCTTTGCACCACAAGTGTGCCCTCTGATCATCTGACAGCTTTGTAATACTAAACTTCACTGAAGTCAAGCCCTGTTGAGCAGGGTTAGTGTTAGGATGGGAGACCAAAACAATAAGCCCCTCGTAAAAAGCAGAAGCATCTGACCGAAAATACTATTAACGCTAACAAATGCGAACTCAGCAAGGTACAGATTTTGTTAGCTTGCTTTATGCAAAACAAATATTGATGAAAAAGCAAATAACTATTGATACACAGTTTCAGGGGGGCCAGTAGAAAGAGCAGAAGGAAGTTTCCGGGACGGTCGATCGAGAATGAAATATTTACGACATGAAAACAACATTAATCTTGAACCGTGAATATAGAATATAAAAAGTTACGATCAGCGACAAACATTTTGGGAGATTTTTGCTACGTTCAAGTAAATTGCAAAAGTGACATGGCCGGAATTCAGCGGGCGCCGTGATTAAGTTACCGCTGCATGTTTACTCGCCAAACATTGAAGCATCTGTGTTAAATGATGGCAAGATACCGGGTTTTTGTAAGTTTCTTTTTCTGTCAAGTGTTATAAAGTTTGACAATGAAATGAGCGAAGTCAAAACAAAGATCCCAATCGTCCAACTCTTGTTTATGCAAAGTCAAAATTTACTCTCCAAGACGCGTACGACGTTATTTATCACCAGGTAATTCCATCATTTTGGAAATAGCAGCTACTTTATTATTCATCTGCGTCACAAGTTTTCACTGATTTTGGGGCTCATTTTGTTGAAACTCAAGCACGCTCCCAACAGGCCTGTGAACCCTTCCTGCTTACTGAGCAATACTAAAAAACTTCTCCCATATCACATTTCAACCTTAAGCTCGAAAATTCAATACACAACATGATATTATAATTCACAAAGGCAGAAAATACCACAGAATCCTTTTCGTCTCGACGGGCGATAGATTGTTGTCGAAGTCCAGTACTCGTCGCTTTTGAGATTCCTGACTAGTTTATCCAACAGACTTTCCATTATTGAACTCCATAAGGGTATATTTTGTTTAAGGATCCACTAAAACGCCATTCGCGTTACATGACTTTCGACGCCATTGCAGGCTAAGTTAATGATTCTACTGTGTCCACCAGAGAAATCTACGCAGTTCCACTACCCTTTCGATCCTAAGAAAATACTCGCAGAAGGCTCTATGCACAAAGACACCACTTACCAGGGGAGTGACAGGCAAGACTTTTACCGACACGGAAAAAAAAAAAAAAAAAAAAAAAGAAAACAAACAAACAAAACGCAGACCTCGACTGGGTTTGTCCATAGGCAACCCAGTAATAATGAACAAGAGGCCCTAAGTAGCCTATACTCATGCGCTGCCAGGTTATTTGTACTTTTGTTGACAGTTTAATAATAATAATAATAATGATAATAATAATAATAATAATAATAATAATAATAATAATAATAATAATAATAATAATAATAATAACTTTATTGTACACCACAAAAAGAGGTATATAGGACTGGTGTTACACGAATCTATTTGAGAGAAGTTGCTCTTTATCGTGTGAGGTCATTGACCTATACTTTTTATCTTTATTTGAAAGAGTCTGTTTTTTTTTATGGGTCCATAGACCTGTACTTTTCAAAACAATTTGAAGGAAGTTCTTATTTTTTCTCTGGGTCCATTGAAATGTAAATTTCTCTCCTCTTTCTTCCAGTTTGCTGCAATTTCTGAAGTAGATTTATGCTTTCTTATTATTTGTTTCCTTTCTATATTTGATAATTCACATAAACATCTAAGAAATGCAACCTTACATGTATAGTTTGTTTCAAAACAATTAAATTTACTTTGAATAATAGAACAAAAGAGATCAATAACAGAATCTACATTTGAAAATACTTTTGCTACATTTTTTGGTTTAGAACCATTGTATACAAAAACGTGGTAACTCATCTTTGCTTTGCATACCACTGGAAAACACAACTAATGCAGCAGCTAGAAATTCACATCAAAAGCCTGTGCTGCTTTCCTTATTATCCAAAATGGCAGTTGTAGAAGTACATGTTGCAAATGGGTCCCATACCTAATAAATCTCTGCCATGAGAGTAAAAAAATTTACACCTCCCATTAGGCAGACAGTATATTGCTACTGAGTAAAGTTCAAGTGTTAGAATATATCCATGATAATTATCCATGAGAAAAGAATAAAAGGCAGCTAACATTGATATAACATAAGGAAAGTCTGAAATTATAGGAATTGCACTAATTAGCAAAATACTATAACTATCACTGTATGTCAACTGATAATTAAGGTAGCTTAAGTTATAACCATAACAGGCAAATCTGCTGAATCTGTCAAAAATAGGAGTCCCTGTTTGCATGATTGTGACAAAGCTGAATACATATTATTCCCAATGTTTATAATTTGAACCAAGTCAACTGAAGAGGTTATTGGATTCCTGAAATTTTAAACAAGTGCCGACAGAGACATTGCCACACGTTGTGTGCCTGCATTTGCCGTACCAAATACTTCAACATTACCTTGACTGTATGGTGCGGCAATAGTTTTAGTTGGATCAACAATTCCTAGACCTGGGTTGTTTGTACGTCATTTGCGAGTCGAATTAACTCAGGAATGTAAAAGCGATACAAATAGATCTTTGTAAAGCCGCAGATGATTAATTTGTTACATTTCATAAATGTGAACCAAACTTTTCAATACTGGCAAATAAATGGCCTCTAAGTAAAACAAAAGTAAGACAGAAAACCAGAATTTCCCCTTGAAGCATCCTCTAAATTCCTTTGCCACCAAATAAACAGAATGCATATCAACGACTAGTCTGTATTGTTGAAAGAATTCCCCATTTTGACTTCGTCGCATTCCCATACTGACAATAACAGTAGTTCTAAGAACAGTTCAGATTGCTAAACGTCGGATCAGTTTTTCTCAGGTATTCTCAGTTTCAATCAAAGTTTCTCTAAGGTTCTCAAAGATCACTAGGAGCTAGCTGAGATGACCGGCATGTTGATGCAGATCAGTTTGAATGACCTTTATGTTGATCCCCGCTCTCGTGCAA
>OX421455.1:34392310-34397310 GCA_949126865.1 Montipora capitata | reverse complement strand
TAAGGCGTTCAGGTCGATCATTTCGTGTGAGCTTGTAGCTGTGCTATTACAGAGATCGGTAATGGCGGATAAGGAGAGAACTGTGCGAGTTGGAAGGCCCCGTTTGCCGGGTTCCGCTAAGTATGTTCGTCTTCGCCAATCCGTATTTAATCTTTGGAGAGAGAGGAAAGACAGTCTGGGGAAGTTCACGGATAGCGAATTTGCAGAATATCTTCTACATCGAAGGTGAGCATGTTTTACATAAGCTTTCTATTTCGACCGCGTACAAAAGTAAGCGTTGTTGTGTGGGCGATGGAATCTAAGCTTATATTGCTCCAAATGAAGCGGTAACGTATGCGAATTTGTGTTTAAATTTTGCTTTAGAGCTGACAGAGACCCTTCTCCCGGTAGGGATGAGTTACCTTCGACTTCGTACGATCTTGGAAAGCATATATACACACAACTTGTGGAACTGAGTCTTATGATTTTTTTTCGTTATTGTCCTGATATAGTTGTCCTAGCAGCCATTTTATTTTCTTTTTCAACGCGATTTATTACATTTCAGCAGAACATGTTGAAAAAGCCTTGCTGTCTCTGTCTTTTGCAGGTTGTTCAGGTTGTTGGAGCAATTGTTTTTAAATTATTGGAGTTTTTTACATTTACTTCAGTCATTGAGGTGTTCAATTGAGTGTCGACAGTAATCAGGCAATTACTTCTGTCTTGGTTTCACTAGAATGGCTGAGTAGTCTACTGGTAATTGTTTAGTAATTGGTTTGGTTTCGGTTTTACAACACTTAATATAAAACCACTACAGATTCCAGTGAAACCAATTTATTAATCTACTTTGTGTGTTATACCTTCTACTAGGTATCCTTACTTTATCATGAGAGTGACGTTGGCTGCAATCGACCACAACATGCACTTGCCAAGAAAATCAAAACTTACCAATGCAGGAAAAGAACAAGGCCATAGAAAATATTCAAAAAGGTCTCAAAAATTTCATGCCGAAATTGTGAATGACGAAAAATCTTTCAGTTACTTTCCATTTCTTGTAGCCAAAATGCTGCATAGGCGCTCCACATTTGAGGGCAGTTTCACATTGCCTTCTTATAGAATGAATGAATTTGATGCAAAGCAAATTTCCCCTACTGTTGGTATGAAGGAGCCCCCGTCAACTGAAACGAGAGTCTCGTTTCGAAAAGAAGGTAAAATGAGAATTGATACCATGTCACATCATGCTACATCTTTCTATTGCAGAAACTGTTTCTAAGATATCTGTGTATTTATTAAAATTTACGGAAGTACAGATGGACTAAGGGTTTTTCCTTTTACATGGAAAAGTTTGAACAAAACAATATTTCATACTTGTGTTAAGTCCCAGCAGGGAAGTAGCCCCACTTGTCCTTATGTACATCTACAGCAAGCTTATGGAATGATGAAGAAAAGCTAGCAATAGTTTTGAATTACATCATGTTTCAACAAATGTAGATTCAGTACTTTTTATGTTCAGTGAAAAAAAAAGGTATCTTTAAATGTATAGACATAGCAGGTAACATCAGAATAAATATGTCTTGATGAAGTTCATTTCTGCTTATGACTAGTAATGCTTGGCCAGACAACCTAATAACATGATCCAGACCAAGGTAAAAATAGGCATGGGAGGGAATATGTGTTGCTGATCAGGCTGATAATATACAGTAAGCATGATGAACAGCTGTTCACATATCAGTTATTTCTAAATCCCATGTATCTCCCATCAGGAGAAGGGTGTGCTTGTCGAATCATCCTTACTGCACAAGCAGGTAGGACTCGTCTGTTCCCTCTACCCAATTTCCCATATTTCCAGAGAGCAAACTGACAATAGGCTGCTTTGCGGAAGCTTTCCATGGAAAAATTGAATTCGTCAGCTCTGATATCAGACCGTGCCTTTATGCATACTTCAAGAATGTCTCTGTCCAAGCAAATGTTATTAAATGTTGTATAAGAAGTGATGCACTGGCGTTTCTTGCGACAGACATTTTCTTCCCCAGTTTCCATTGGCAGGCAAACCTGACACGGGTAGGTTGTCAGCAACAAGCCTTTTAGCAAAGTCCAGACTGCCCCTGCCCATACTCAATAATTTAAGCAGCAAGTCATCCTTTGTAGGGTTATCCAGGGATTGAATGAACACCTCAGTAGCAAGAAATTTTACAAATAAATGAATCCACCATACAGTGAATGCCAACCCAGTAAATGGCATAAATGAATACATGTATTAATTTAACTTTTTACTAGTACCTGGATACTTTTGAGATACATTGGTGATTCAAAGGCAATCAAGAGGCAATCAAATTATTCACTCGCACATCATGACCCCATCATGCATATGGCAAACAGTTCTTTGAAGTGTGAATATACCGTACAAGCAATTTCTTCCTTTCCGGCACGGACATATTTTACAATAATTATCAATACCAGATGCAATGAAAATAATTAGTGTGATCGCTCGTGTATACCACCTTGAAATTTACGGGTAAGATGCCAGCATGACAAATTTGAGCATCAGCTTTGCCGATGGATGTGTAATGAAAATTTACCTGGATTTGTGCTGCTGACTGCTGGACGTCGGCCTCTAAACGCTCGGCACCATCAGGAATTATATTTTCCTGGCTTCTTTGTGCGACTCCTGCTGTTGATACCTATTCGTAGACCAAAAAGATATATAAATAAACGCTAGAAGAATAGTTAAATTATTGATAGAACATTCGTTTGTGAGCTTCTGTATCATACGGCGTTATCATACCTGATTTTTGCACTTGGACTTGACACATTTACAAGCGTCAGCACAACTGAGGTCGACTGCTTTGCACGGACACGCTCCTCTTCCTCTCTTCCGCGCACATTGCCCTGAACAAATACAGTTTACTCTTTCATTTTCTGTTGCCTAATAAAGAAAGAAACAATTCAGGTGCTGTGACGAAGTATAAATTCAGTACCGCACGGCTTCGTGCAAATGGCCACTTGAAATGTCTCACCTCTGTAGTTACGTCTAATAATTCTTCCTCGTTGTCCTCTTCGTTCGAGGCCAGTGCTGACCCGTAAAAATTTACAGGTGTGTTTGCAGCGTCTTCTGGAAAGCTGTCCATAAACCACGTATCCAGCAAACCTTTGAATACAATTTCTTAGCCAAACAAAGAGAGAGAGACGAGCTTCGAATCGACAAGAAACAGAGGAAACCCACGATAAGCAAAGAGCCAATCAGAAATCATTTCGTCATTTGAAAACAATAACAAACGGCCGCAATGCCGAATGGGTGAAACTGGGCCTTTAAAGTCAGTTTGATAAAACAACAACGATCCATCCCTTACCCTGTGCTCATTCTACAACAACAACTGCTAAAGATGATGAGATGCTCATGTTTAGGACTTGCACAAATTGCGATCGTTTCAAATTAGGCCCAACCGATTTCATGAGCAGCATTCCAAGACATCACATTGGTAGGACAAGACATGGAAAAGTTCTTTTCATGGCTTGAAAAGCACAAGAAGCAGATTGCTATGGAATAGCATGCTCAACAATTTACTTTGGCTTTATGACTTGAACGTTACCACAAAATATATTTACAATAACAAGTTGTAAGAATGTGGGCACTAAACACACTGTTGTTCCCTGTTGGCAATCAGAAAAGAACTAAAGTACCGATTATACACTGACATGACAATAGGTGCAGTCAATCGATGAGATGAGAGGGTAATTCGATGAGAGATAAGGGAGCATTCATAAGCATTCATATACTAGTTTCACTGTGAAAATGAAGTACAACAGTTTCTCCAAACAAAATATGTTACGTAATACTTGCTTTCAGGAAAATAGCTTTGGGTCATTGTATAATCATAGTTAATCTAGGGGGCAGGAACAATACAGTCGCAATTAGATGTTGAAGCGACCGTGATCCTGCACAATCTTTTGTTTTTGGTTCGCGAGTTAATTTCGAATAAATTATTCGAAGCTTTTGATTGGTTATCCAGCCGAACAAAGTGTGTTTTTGTCGGGTTTTGTGCAGGGTCAAGGCCAATAAAGGATCGATTGGCGCTCAAATACGACTCCTCTGCCCCTATGCACGGACAGCTCAGTTGTTTTAATGAACAGATTTAATACCTGCATAGCTTGTCACATTTTTTGTTCATGTTTTTTAAAACGTTAACAAAAAATGTGACAGGTTATTAAAAGCAATTAAATTAAAATCTATTAAAAGAAAGACTTGTTTCCGAGGCAGATAACGATCTATTTTTTGAGTCCATTTTTGCGTGAAATAAACAAACGTTCACTGGCAGACGCCGCGGCACGTGACGCGGTGCTTGACAGAAAGTTATTAGGTACTTAGAAATGTCTCATTAGTTGTATTGGTGGCGAAGGCGTGCTACAAAGGTGATCAAATTCGCTGAATTCACTTTGAAGAATTGCAATGCCTCATCATGTGTTTCCTTGCTTTTGAAGGGAAATAGCTTGGTCCTGGACGCATCCTGTGTTGTGCATCGTTTTCGATGCGGTTACACCTTCCGTTTACACGACACCGATCGAGACTGTTGCCGAAAGCGTGTCGATTTGAAACCGCTGCTAAAAGTGGAGCGTTTTCAAAATGATGCGGTTTCATCTGTCGTTTAAACAGCAAAACCGCATCGATTTAAATACGGTTACTATGTTGGCGCAAAATTTGCATTGTTCAATTCAAAATAGTGAATTTAGCACGTAGTGCAGCGCTCGCTTAAACCATCACGACTTGGATTTTTTGGCGAAAAAGGTATCGTGTAAACACCTCCAAACGGACTCCTGCGTGGCTTAACTGCAGAATACCCCGCCACTCGAACTATGTTCCACGTTGCAGGCTACGCGGTACGCGGTACCCAGAAATAGGAATGCATAATACTGTAGAATACCCCGCCACTTGGACTCAATTCCAAATGAACTAAATTTCAAAATGGCGCAGCGATGTTATATTTGCTGGCTACGTGGTACGCGGTACGCCGTGACATTCCTTGTTC
>OX421455.1:34382310-34387310 GCA_949126865.1 Montipora capitata | reverse complement strand
CACTCTTATAACTCTTTTTTCATTATTATTTTATTAACCCGCAGTCTGCAGTGTGCAGTCTGCGTTTTACACTGACCGGTTATTTGGGTGGTTTTTGGCAACGGAGGTTAATTATTCGTAATGCGATGCTTCCGTTGCCGTTAGCAATGGGTCGCAAATTTGACACTTTTATCGCATTATCACATTACGCATTGAATCCACGTTATCTATTATTCCTAAACATCTAAAACTATTCGTGCCTTATCAGTTTTCGGTCGAATTTATGTCCAAGAAAGCAGATAAATTGCAGAAAATTTTAGTTTTGCATCCAAAAATTCGTAATCAACGCTAAAATGACCAAATTTTGCCTGGAAAACATATTTTACTGTTATTTTTCTTAAATTTTTTCGTTCAACTTTCGCTTTTATAAAATGTTTCAGTTGTCTGTAAATAAGTTATATGCTGTTGGAAAATCTATTTTCTTACTTTAAAATGATGTATTTTTCCCCCTAACTTTAAATGTTTTTTGAGAAAAAAAAACATTTTTTGGCGATGGCTGATTTACCGCGGTTTTCTCGCGGTTGGGAAAGTAGGAAAAAGAGTTAGGCCGGTAGCCAGGTTTTTAACCTCAGAAAAGGATCTGTTTCGTCGTACGAACGTGTGAGGACCTGTGAGCCAAAGGGCCTCTGCTGGTATGACTTCTGGGTGACCCCTTAATAACTTCTTACTAACCGAGCGCGAGGGCCGTACTGCCAGGGAAATATTGGCCCGAGGTCGTGGCAGTACGGACCGAGCGCAGCGAGGTCCGTACAAAAACGACCCAGGGCCAATATTCCCCAGTACGGCTCGAGCTAGCTCGGTTAGTAAGTAGTTTATTATATGGTTTTTTAATTACCTTTTGCTTTGTTTTTGCAAGCCCGTAATCGGCCCGTGGGCCAGTCACAATCAGCCAATCAGAGCGCGCGTTATATCGGCTACAAACCCCAACTTGAAAAAAATTGCCTGAAACGCTGCACGTACCACAGGCAACCCAGTGTACCCTCACGGAGGGTCTAGTTATTTGAAAATTACGCTTCGAGGAAATTGCTTATGTTTTTGTATCAAGGCTAGCAAATGTATTGTAAAGGAACCTCGTTTTAACCTTATGTATGACAAATTTTAATAGGTTTTATCAGAGGCAAAAATTTAGGTTAGATCTTTCTTTGGAAAAATGGAGATATTTCTTTCTTCTTTGGGACGGTTTTTTTTCTTTTCTTTACCCAAGGACTTTTTGCTGCTTTTGATTTTTCCATAAGAGTTATTATCGCGAAGAGCTTCCACATGGGAATTTTGTCAAGTACGTGATGTAAATAAAAATATGAAAATAACGTGAATACGAGCGATGAGCTTTTATGACACCTTCGTAGTTTATTAACTTCATTTGAAAATACGTTTTTTTGTAAATAACTCGGCCGCTTTTTGAGATTTTTAACATTTGCCTTTTGTAAATGCTAGATAAAACGACTGACTTAAATTCTGTCAAATTTAAAAAAAAAACCCCGATTTTTCTGGCATCTGAAGGTGGGAAGTAACCTTAAGGTTCACGCTGCAACCAGTTATTCCCCGGGAGTTGTTCAAACTATGGATGATAAATCACTCTGTTGGATAACTCATAGCGAAACCAATTGCGCCATCCAATGAATCACGGTGACGGATTTATCCGGTGGATAGCGTTATCCACCTTACAACTGGGCCCAGGTTGACAATCGGACATGATTGGATAATTCTGATTGTAGATCCAATTGAAGAGGCTCTGCTAGGGTAAATTCATCTTTTCTTTAAATTTCCAACAGCAACGGTCACAGCAACGTGAAACATTGGCAAATAATCAGCATGATACCAATCATTGGTATTTTGTTTGAGGTATATTAGGTTCAACAAAGCGCTCTCTGTGCCCCCAGGGATTAAAAAAGCAAACCTTGGTTAGGCAGACAAACTGTAGAATAAGCTCAATATTTTCAGTCCAAAGAGTGCTATGATTTACACTTTTTTATAACTTCATAGATATTATTGAATTACGGTGGCCCACAAGTGCACACCGAATTAAAATCATTCACACCGAATTAAAATCACTCAAACCGAATTCAAATCATTCACACCGAATTAAAATCACTCACACCGAATTCAAATCATTCACACCGAATTCAAATTACTCACACCGAATTCAAATCACTCACACCGAATTCAAATCATTCACACCGAATTCAAATCACTCACACCGACACCGAATTCAAGTCACTCACACCGACACCGAATACAAATCACTCACACCAGCACCAAATTTAAGTCACTCACACCGAATTTAAATCTTCACATCAAATCGAAATCTTCACACCAAATTCAAATTTTTACACCAAATCAAAGTTGAACACCAAATGAATCACAGCTTGGTCAGCGGCTGAGCTCAGCAAATGTCATAGTGCGCATCAGGACTGTGAGTTTTGTTTTGAAACTATTTCCCCAAGTGACAACTTCTGCTTCTTTTGTGGCAAAGCACTTAATAAGGAGGAGCTTTTGATAAAATATTACTTCAAGCAAGGATACGAGTACCATGTTATTCTTTTGTTTCTATCCAAGTTTCATGGAATAGAAATGAGTCTTAGGACTCTAAAGAACAGATACAAAACCCTTGGTCTGCGTCGCAGGAGTGCCCATTTTGATGAAACCGAAGTTAGAGCGAGAATACAGCAAGAGCTTGATGGGCCCGGTTGTTTATCTGGTTATAGAAGCGTTTGGCATACATGGCGTCGCAAGGGTTTCACTATTTCAAGACAGTCGGTTCAAATATTGCTAAGAGAGATGGATCCCGATGGTTGGGAGATGAGACGTAGACACCGACTACAAAGGCGCACCTATGTCAACCCAGGTCCAAACATTTGTTGGCATACAAACTCAAGCCTTATGGATTTCCTATTCATGCTTGCATCGATGGCTTTAGTCGTAAAGTGCTGTGGTTAAGGGTAACACGAACAAACAACGACCCAGTGATTGTGGCGAGATCATATTTGTCTGTGGTAAGAGAAAATGGAGGCTGTCCTGAAAAAGTCAGAACTGACTGTGGAACCGAAAATGCTTTATTAGCCGCTGCACAATGCTACTTTACGGCTGACATAGAAAGCCACATATATGGATCTTCACCACATAATCAAAGAATCGAAGCATGGTGGTCATTTTATCGACGGAGTAGGGCAACATGGTGGATAAACTTCTTCAAAGATCTAATGGAGCAATCAGTTTTTACACCTGGTAATGATCTCCAAATGGAATGTTTGTGGTTTTGTTTTTCTAGTCTGATCCAGTGTGATCTAAACTCGGTGAAGGATCATTGGAATACCCATTTGATCCGCAAGTCACGGCATGAAACAGTCTCTGGTAGACCAGATGAGCTCTTCCACCTACCTGAATTGCATTCAGCTCAAGATTTTAAGCACCCTGTCACTGAAGAGCAATGCCGCTTTGTTTTAGAGAATTATGTTACTTCTGATGAATGCCATAATGATTTTCAAGAATATTTTAATTATGTGGTTGATCACTGCAGAATTAACTCCTTCTGGTGATTGGAGGGAAGCACTGGCTCTTTACAATCGCCTTATTGAATTTGCTGAAGGAGGATCTTGACTTGACTTTCAGGTGAATGAAAGGGATACAAACAGTGAAAAGGGAAAAATATGGAATACTTGCTTGCAATTACATTTTTATGTCTTAAACCTGATCAAAGATTCAACTGTTACTTTGAGCAATTGACATATTAATAGACTATTGTATGGATTTGAAACTTGGCTGGGGTCATGGGCAGGGACTGTGTACATTAATCAACTACCGTTAAGCATTTCCATGCTTGTCTCTGGAGATACAGTGTGAATTGCTGTATCAAATCTATTTCACCGTTGGTTTTACTTTCCCACCTATCTATTGAGCCTGTGTTGCTTTCGTCACTGCATGACAATTTCAGAATTTCATCATATTATTGTTAAATTGAGGGTAGTGTAAGTTCATTTAGCAGAGGTGGCTATGGGCCTTTGCTGATAGGTGAACAGATACATGTATGACGGTTTCAATCCATATCTTCAGTTTTTTAGGAGCTGAGCCCCTTGCTTGTAGCCCTAATTACACCAGCTCATGGCTTGTTTACTTAGTAATTATTCCACAAACCTGCATTGAGGTGTAAAAAGGTTATTGAATTGTAATCCCAATTAATGGCGAAACTGCTTTTATTTTCTGGACAAGTTTGTTCGTTTTCACATCTATTACATAATTGTCTTGTTAATGCTGTGGAAAAATGTTCCCGTGTATGTAGTATTTACGGGTAAGAGCAAATGTAAATGCTTTTCTACGTAATGACTTTGAGTTATAAATTGTAAACACTGTGCGATGAAGCGGTGAGCGATGGAAAGTGTAAAAACATAGCTGGCTATTTTCCATATCAATAACGTAGGTTTGAGAGCCAATCAAATAGCTAGAAATTTAAAACCGAAGGTTGCAGATTTGTGGTTATTTTGCTGGCCAACAAACAGAGCACAGGATATGAAGCACTTAGGATTTTTATTCTTGTGTTATGTACATGTAGTGAAAACCTTGTAGGTTGGGCTGCTTCCATTATAAACTTAAAGGTTGTAACCAGTTAGAAGACATATCAGCACAAATGGTAACCCACTTCACATTCCCTAGTTGCAAAACAAATCAGCTGGTGATTTTATCTTTACCAGTCTTTAAGAATAGATTTTGGGGGAGGAACGTACTAGCGGATGACTTGTTACAACAATACAAAGGGTAACTTTAATAAGAACATTTCATATTTTTGATGAAGTTTTACAAAAGAGAAGAATTCAAAACTTCAAAAAGGCTAATACATTTGAAATGGGTTTTTATGGTTTTATTTACATGATGAGGCTAAACAAAAATGTGCTCCTTAACAACTCTTTATCCAAATACTTAACAACTGAGAGCCGGTAGACGTATTCTCCCTACGCACATTTACAGGA
>OX421455.1:34372310-34374810 GCA_949126865.1 Montipora capitata | reverse complement strand
TTTTGTCTACAATAATTATTGTGAACAGAGCTGGTTGAGACAAAGAGATATTGCACACTTTTTGTCTTCCTCCACTTACAAGCACACAAAAAAATCAGTTTATCCCCCTCCCCCTTGTTCAGTGTTGTTTCATGTTATTTGAAATTCACCTGACTGTGTTAAAATTAAAATCATTGGAAATACGGGAGGTATTGAAATACACAAGGCAATGAAATAGGGATAGATAATGCAAGTAGTGTTACCCAATTCTTTTGTGGTCTCAACAGTGTCTCGACAGTTTTGTCCATGATTATACTTATTAAATAAAGATCTTCACCCTGGGATGTACAAGCAAACTCATACCCCACAGCAAAATAATTGTACATTTTACACAGCAAAGGGAAGCTACAAGCTCCAGATCAAATCGATAAAACCGATTTTGAGGTCTCAGCTAAAAATCGATCAAGTATACTTTATAGCCATATATCAGCACAAAAATCCAACTTAAAACATCCCTGTATAAGAACCGTTTACTCAAAAAACACTGGCCAACCCTGTTCTTGTTGTAAGTCGACCACATGACCCCAACACTTTACATTCGGGTTTGCAAATAAAGATCGAAGCAGATAAGCTGCACGTACAACCAACTCTAGGATTCAATGACTCACCTTTTCCACAGCTAGAACAGAAATTGGCATTTTCAGAAGCTTGCAAACCACAAAAAGAACAAAACACGGCTAACAAATTATATGGCGGCAAATCGAGCAGGACTTCCTCACTTGAGCACGTTTAGGCGACACCTTACCGCTGACCGGAGGAAATGAAGATTTGAAGTTGGTGTGAAAATTGGAATTTGAATTCGGTGTCGGTGTCAGTGTTTTGAATTCGGTGTCGGTTTCGGTGTGAGTGATTTGAATTCGGTGTCGGTGTGACTGACTTGAATTCGGTGTCGGTGTGAGTGATTTGAATTCGGTGTAAATGATTTGAATTCGGTATGAGTGATTTGAATTCGGTGTGAATGATTTGAATTCGGTGTGAGTGATTTGAATTCGGTGTGAATGATTTTAATTCGGTGTGCACTTGTGGGCCACCGTAGGGTAAATTAATTCATGAAGCATACTATAATTTTAAGGTTCTCCTCTAATTTACTGAGTCTTCACTTGAGTTCTCAACAGCGTTCCTCTTTGCATTGTCTTGGGTTTTAATTTGGTTACTTTCATTTATTAATACGATTTTGTTCGTTTTTTAGAGGGACACATACTATTAAGCTGCAAGTGGTTGAAGGGGCCCACTGCCATTCTCCGTTGACATATTGTCGACTGTGTTTCAATACGGAAACAGGTGCTTCACTAAATATCCCCCCAACATACTTGACTATTTCAAGAACTCATGTTCTGGTGGGGAATATACATTTGGAAGCCATAGGTCTTTTCTCTATGAAGATGGAGCAGTTTGCACAGCCAGTGGAGATATAACATTCTGGTAAATAAATTCACTCATGCAGTCCGGCACTCTAAAATCTTAACAGGGGGTGGACAGCTTTTGGTTTGCTCTATTTGCGGAGACTTTAGCTTTTGGTTTTTGTTGCTAATTAGCCACAAAGTCAAATACTACCTTGATCCCGACAGGGTGGTGGTTGAAAAGTCTCCTTTGTGTTTTTGTTTGTCGCTAGTGCTCCAATCACAACTGTTGATCACTTTCAATTTTCCATCGACTTAACCCTACAATCAACTATGGATAGCTTTGTCTCCTTAAGTGTTTGAGACCTTCCCTCCCTCTCTAAACCACCAGTTTAGCACACTTTTTCTAGTCCTGAGTTCATGTCAATGTGGAAACTGAATACTTTGGTCTGTTTTTGTATATAAACACACTCTCGCGCGGAAGAAATTTCTTAATGGTAGAGATTATGTAATGTTTAAAAAACGAGCAGCAGTGTTTTATCGGGTTTTAAAAACACGAAGCTAGCCAAACGTTTTTAGACCCGATAAAACACGTGCTGCGAGTTTTTTGAACGGCTTCAAAAACACCGAAATAAGTAATTTATGAACTTGCGAAAGAAGCCTGAAAAAACTAACTGAACAAATTGCTCATTTACGGTAATCTTTGTAATATCGATCAATTATTTTTTGTTTGACAGCCGTGATGAGAGCAACCAACCCTACTTTGATCACAAATCCAAGTTTCTTGGAGTCAACTTTCCTGCTGATGGACCTGTGATGAAAAAGGAGACGACTAATTGGGAGCCATCCTGCGAGAAAATGACACCTAATGGGATGACATTGAAAGGGGATATCACTGGGTTCCTTCTTCTGGACGATGGTAAACGTTACAAGTGCCAGTTCCACACATTTCACGAGTGCGTTTTTTTGTTTTGTAGTTTTAAATTCCAACAGTTTGTTTTACTCATGTAAAAACTCGCTGTTTCATCTGGAGGAAACATTTCACCTACGTTTCCATCCAATGGCAAACGCTCCTTCAGAGATATCAGGGCAGAAATAGGAGCCTGGGTTAATGTACAATG
>OX421455.1:34339810-34354810 GCA_949126865.1 Montipora capitata | reverse complement strand
GTGTCTCTGTTTTTCGTGTGTTATCAGCTACGAAATATTACAGAAACCATTGTGTTTTTGTTTCGATGTGTTAAGAAACTAGCCACCTTTCACCAGCTTAAAGAACAGGTTTTGAAGAATTTGCCAAAACTACGAGGCGAGAACAGTCGGTCTATGGTCTCATGAGGATGTTGACACGATCATTAAATAACGTCTATTGACAAAGTCAGTTTAATGACTTCAACATTTAAGTTATCGTTTCTAAATCTGTGTAATTTACTGAGTCAGCTTAGGCAAGATAATACGGATAAACTAGACGAAAATAGGGCCTCCCCAACTTTATATATATAGATAAACCGTCTGCTCTTTGAGAATTCACAAACAAATATTTCCTTAAACCAAGTGAAATCGCCGGCAAGCTTCGTGCCCCTGAACCCGATCTAGTGAGAAGATATTTTAGTTCCGTGACTGGCATGCGTTGATCCGCACTGCAAATACTCCGATTCCACAAAAAAACTGGAAGTTCCATGCAAGTGAGGCTTAATAGCCCTCGCGGCAGGAAAATGTCGGCCAAAACAAACAAGAACGGGGTCGTGGGAAAATTTAAAGCTACTTCAGCCGTGCAAATTGCTAGCAAGGAGAAAAAAATTGATCACAAATGTTGGGCAGCTGCCAAATGTACTAACCAAAGTGAAAGTCGACCCAATTTATTGTCTCGTGCGTTTCCATCGGACACACAACAACTGAAGAAGTGGGAGATTCGTATGAAAAAAGGAGATGGCTTCTTTGCCACGGTAGGAAACAGGTTCTGCTGTTCTCGTTCATAGACGAGACTTAAAGCGTACCATCGTTCTTTCCTTGGACAAAAGTGGATGAAGGATCCCTTTGTAGAGCGAAAAGGCTGAAGTTGAGATGTAAGAAATCTGAATGGATAACGAGAGCCGAGAGTGCTCATGAAAATAGAGACCAGAAAGGTATTGCAGAAGATTTCCAAAAAGACTCTGTTGAATGTGTTTGGTCCATTTGGTCCACCAACACTTGACAAATGGATAGAAGAAATAAAGATGGAAAATGGAGGGCTGCTTCAAGAATTACAAGAATTTAAAGCAAAGGAGAGGATTTCTAAGTTTGGTCTGGAAAGATTTTCAAGTAGTAATGAAGATATAAAATTTTATACTGGATTTCCAGACTATGTAACTTTATCAGAATTCTGGAAATATGTCGAGCCTAATGCCCCAAAATTAACTTATTTCAGATTTGTACATGATAATACTGTTTCTATTAATTTTGAAGATAAATTTCCTTTCATGACAGGGAAAGAAAAGAGGTTTCCTGGACGCAATGTTGGTTGCGCCAGGAGTTTGCAACCGATTGACAAGTTTTGGCTTTTTTTGACCCGTTCAAGACTTGGTTTATTTGAGCGTGATCTCGCGTTTAGGTTCAGTATTTCAGATCACGTTGTTTCAGATATAACTATAACATGGGCTAATTACCTATATTTGATGGTAGGAAGTCCCACAACACATTAAAGGTCTTGCAGGAATTTCCCCAAAGGTTTGGATTACATTTGTGAGTACCTTGGATGGAGGAAGTATATCTGACATGTAAAAAGGAGTTCTTTTGTTGATTTGCTGGATCAACATGACCTGATTATGGCAACCAACATTGCGTCCAGGAAACCTGGATTCAATCTTTCAGGCTTATTCCGTGGGATGCATACGCATCCACGGTATAAAATTAGTCGTGTTTTCATGGCTGTTAGAAATGGAATTCCCATGGGACATTTTCGGTATATCATTGGATTTTATTGCCTCTATTGAGACCCCTTGGGATGCAACGCTTATGCTGTGTAATTTTATGGCTTCTACTTGGCAGTGACGTAACGTGGCGCCACGTGCAATGATTTCGGCTGTTCATTTGAGCAGAAGCTCTGGGGTGTTGTTGTTGCAATAGACCAATTTAGCTAACTCAATGTTGTACCCATTTGGGAATAAAACGTTTTGTTCCAAGTATTTCCATATCATTTAAATGTGAATGCTTCATTATCATGCAAAAGAATCTTAACCCCGAGAGATTTGAATTGGGTACTGAACATTGCAAATGAGAAAAATCTATTGTTTTCGCTCATTTACACTAGATTCGGGACATGTGAAATGCGACGTCTAAGCCAAACGTGAAATAGTTAGATTTATATTCGATTGGACGCACTTATACCTGATCTTTCACTTCGCGTTGTTGTGAATGCATCAAGCCGATTGACGGTAGGTAGCCAGGTCGGTAGCGAGTACGCATGCGCGTTGTCTTTACTGACACAGACGTCATCGAAACTTTCCACCAATCATGCTTTTGTTCTTAAAAATTCGATTTTCGGTAATAAGCTACAACTTTTTCGAAAACATTATTGTCCATGCACGCAGAAAGATAGTTTCCTGCGTAGACATTCTTCAAACTTCTGAAGCGTGCAACTAGACGAAAGAATGCCCGCCTGGGAGATCATCATGACTAAAGATAGACTTGCAGACATTCAATATACCTTTTCGCCTTAAAGACGAGGGCTTTCAATTCTTGACGGCTCACTTAGCGTGTTGTACAAACGATATATAGAGGATATTACCGTGGCCGCGCGGAGATACAAATTTTCTCTTCGAGTGTTGAAAAATATTTCACGAGTGAGCGCAGCGAACGAGTGAAATATATTTCAACACGACAACACGAGGTATTTCATTGGTGTTTATATAATAAAAGCAAATATTAAGAGTTACAAATTGAAAAATCTTTGGACTTTGGTCACCACTTTGCTCACCACGGTGTGCGGAATTTGTAATTTTCCATTGCTTCCTAGACCGTTTTGACTGTGCAGAAAATAGTTCCTTTGTCTCACGATAAGCAAAGAAATGTTCGTGAGTTTCGCCCACTAAAAATGCGACTGTGTCCAGACATTAAGAAACCGAAGTCATTTGCATCAGTAAGAAGACTAATTAGAGTCTTACAGACTTTTCAAACAGATAAACTGAGTGATGCATTTGGATGAGTTGACTTTGCTTAAAACGATTCTTGAAATTTCTCTTTCATCGACGTTGGCCTGACTTTCTCAAAGGAAGTGAAAGCTTGCAATTGATTGATGGAGGAATTCATTTGCCAGAGATATTAGAGGCTACAGTTATTTTTAAAAATTATTTTATATAACTCTGACAGTCACATTTTCTGGTCAGAACTTTGAGCCGAGTCCTCGGAATGCTCGCAATGTGGGATTTGTTTCTTTATTTGGTGCCGTAGAAAAACAAGAAAGTTTCTAGTCTAATTTCAGTTTCCATGGTGATTTTAGAGTGAGCTTTTGCATTTCATAAGTTCACTCAATCTCAATTTATAAATTTACGGGGGCGCTGCCTAAATACTGTTGGGGTCCCTACGTTATTTTTTGTGTGTGTAAAATAACTCAATATAGCGACTTTTAATAAATCATATAGTTTAGACTCGCTGATTGCTTAGGGCTGCCTAAATACGTTTTAATTTTGGTGAGGATATAGTCAGTTGTGATTGCCCGGCTGTTTAAACTAGTTAGCACTGATTTCCTCAACTATAGTGGCATGTGAATTTCTTGAATCGCGAAAAACTTTTGCAAGTTGGTTATATTAACACGTTGCCTTAAATTGCATTTCGTTTCGAAAAGCTATTGTTACAAACATGCTTTATTTCCATAAACGTTTGATTATCAAATCGCAACTCGTAAATAAAATTTGTGGACGCAAGTACTGGAGTTATCTGGCCCGCTGAAACTGGGCAAGGTTCTACATTACGAACGAGTGGAGAGTCGCAACAGAGTTAGTTGCGACCCATTTAAACCTATAGCGTGTCTTGGAGTCAAATTTGTCAAATATCAACGTTTGCCGGGGAAAACGTCTACTCTGTTGTTTCAGTTCCTGCAGACTCCTATTTCTTTTTTTTAAAGCGGGTTTCGCTGAGTGCATGTTTTATTAGGTTTGCCTTTCAATATTCTAAGCCTACTTCTACAAAAAGACTTGAAAGGAAAATGACGAAATGGGTTGGTGATTAATGATACTTACCTCCTTCCTTAGCGCTGCTTCCTGGCGACTCAAGACCGTTTGCTGAGTCTTCGTTCCCAGGAGAACTTGATCGGGAAGACATGCTGGTCGTTCTCGCTAGCTGACCTTCTTTTGGAGAAGTTGGCGACGCAGGAATTATCCGCAATGTTTTGTGCAGGTTAGAGTTGAAGCATAACTGCGCTGAGTTGTATGAAATATGGCCTCCGGCTTCTTCACTTTCCTGTTGTCTTCGCAATGCCACTTGAGCAGCCATGACTCTCTGCCTTTCAGCTACGAGATTACAATCGGAGCAGGTGCAATCTCTCCATTTGCAGAATCTCTTGTGCCCTTTGAGGATGGCTATGACGCCATGATTTCTACATCGAGCGCATTTAGGAAATCGCTGCGCTATGGACCCCATTGGGGGTATCTGGGAGGGTTTGATGTCCGTTGAAGAAGGCTGAAACAAAATCAGCGATATTTGTTCATGAATTAGCCTTGGCAAAAAACTAAAAACTTTCTTTAAAGACGGCGGGGACAAATCGACATCTAATATGCTCCAAACGTTCTTTCTCCATAAAAAAACATATCACTGAATGTACAAAGTTTATAAAAGTTTTACATTTCCTATTTTTAACAAAAATGGCTCAAAAATAACAGAAACAATTGCAGTGATTTGCTTGATGACACGTTAACATCATTTATGTTATTTTTGGCGTCAGACTAAGCTTTAAAAAAAAAGGCAGCCGTGTAGGTGACACAACTCTGCCACAAAGCATTCAAATGATCTCCTTTTTGTTGCCTGACTTTTTCGTCATTGCTTACCATAGTAAAAATTAGCGTATGATTTGGTTAATTTGTTTTTAAACGCATCAGTTCAGTCTGAGATTAAGTCATAAAGTTTCCGGAGCGATAGAGTTAATTTTTTTTTTAAAAAGTGTCATCTTCACCTTGGTCATCTGATATTTAAGGTCCTTTCTTTAGCTTGAAGTTTCAAACTTCGCACGCTTCCAGTAGTAGTTGCCAAGTTTTACATAAATTTGCGGTCACAATTTGTTGCAGCGTGTCGGTAAAAAGTCTTCTGTGCGATATTTTGGTCAGGCAATGGGGCCAAATTAATCAATCTTTCAGGCTTATTCCGTGGGATGCTTACGCATCCACGGTATAAAATTAGTCGTGTTTTCATGGCTGTTAGAAATGGAATTCCCATGGGACATTTTCGGTATATCATTGGATTTTATTGCCTCTATTGAGATCCCTTGAGATGCAACGCTTATGCTGTGTGGTTTTATTGGCTTCTACTTGGCAGTGACGTAACGTGGCGCCACGTGCAACGATTTCGGCTGTTCATTTGAGCAGAAGCTCTGGGGTATTGTTTGTTGCAATAGACCAATTCAGCTAACTCAATGTTGTACCCATTTGGGAATAAAACGTTTTGTTCCAAGTATTTCCATATCATTTAAATGTGAATGCTTCATTGTCATGCAAAAGAATCTTAACCCCGAGAGATTTGAATTGGGTATAACATTGAGTTAGCCGAATTGGTCTATTATTTGTTGAGTGTCATTGAATATGTCTGTTTTAAGATATGCTTGTGCAGCTTTCGAGGGATGTTTACACAGCATGAAGTGTGACGCTGATAAATAATAAAGCAGCTTTTCCCTCGGAATACCTGAAAGGTATCCGAGTTATAATCTCGGCCGACTTTTTTCGATGCAACAAAATGCAAAAATAATTTTAGGTATTCCGAGTAATTAGGACGCGGGGATTTCATTGATTAAAAGCTACAATAGCTCGATAACCCCTGTATAAACATCATCCAGATGGAAAACAAACTTGTTAACACACTAACCTAAAATCTTGCAAAGGATAAACATAACGAACACGAAAGCGGATGAAAGGATCCTAAAGGTTGGTTTCCATATGATCGCAGACGATCGCGGATCGCAGAAAGTTCTGCGATCGTCTGCGATCCTGCGATCGTGATCATTGGGTCATTTCCCAACCCTGAGAAATTGTTCTGAGACAGCCGTCTGGATAACTACTAGTGGGACTGATGATAGGGCGTTTGTGTTCATTAAAACGGTTCTTAAGCCGACGTTTGGTTTTCCCGAAAGACTACATAATTTACACTGAATCATGTAAATAACACTGAAAGTGTTGTTTCATGGCTTTCTCCCGGAGAATAAAAAGTGTAATCCTTACGGCCGTGCTCTATTTTGGGACGAGTGGTGCAACCGTTACCGTTGCAACGAAAAGAAGCGGTAGAATTGTCATTGAAATCTGCTGAGTAAAGTATGTTGGAGCGCATGTTTGTGAATGATGCTAGTGAGGTTAGGAAGTGTAGGGTTGTACTTGATAACAAAAGGATTGGTTTCATTTTGTTCTTAATTAAAAGCCTCAGTCCGGGGAATGTCAGAGGCCAGCTGTATTTTACTAGCATCGAATGGTATGTGATAGGTCAAATGCATGATATTTGCGAAAACAAAATATAAATCCATTCCTCCTAGTACACTGGGGAGGGGCAGTGGGGGATACTCCCTTATAGGTATATATAGGTATGTGCGGCCCCAAAGGATATGGTTTTTTAGCCGTTTTGGTCTGAAATAGGGTACAGTTTCTGCACTCATCAAGTCTTGAATTGCGTCATGATGTTTTTTTACAGGAAGCTACTTCTTCATCATTAGGCGATAAGACCATCAACAAAAGCCGTTCTCAGGTCTGAAATAGGATATTGATTTCAGGAGTCAGGTCTTAAATAGGGTATCAAATGTTTGGTCAGGCCTAAAATAGGATTGGGAAAATCGCAGATTTTAGCCTCCAAGTAGGATAAGGGTTGTAGGAAACGGGCCGCACACCCCCACCCAATTCTTTTAGGAGTATTCCCCCCCCCCTCCCCCCGGGCTAGAACAGGAATAAAAAACGTGAAAAAAATATTAGAAAAGAGACCTTAAGCAACCAAATATTTAAAAAAAATCAAATACAAAAAGACATATTACCCTACTTTGGTTCATACACAAACGAAGCGGCCGATCTCCAGTCAGTATTCCAAAGAAATCTCACCTTTTCATCCTGGCATTCCTCAAGAAGCTTTAAGTAGTAAAAGTAAATTCTGATGGTATTGTTCTACTGATTGTTTCCATTTGCAAATTTAGTAGCATTAATAATAAGAAATAACCTTTAGTTCAGTTTTTACAACAAATACCTGCTAGTTAAATTACATACTGATCTTTCTGGCAAACTCTCGTCATTTTCCGAATTTTATTTTTAGTTGTTGTTAGCTGTAACTGGACAATTTATGTTAACTGCTTATGCATCCCACGGATACGCTTCCAAAGGCGTCTTGTTTTAATTAAGTCAAACTGGTTAGAAAATTGCTTCTAATTATTCATGGGGCATTGTTGTGCCACCACAAAAATGTCTGGTTTGACAGCAAAGATGAAGGTTTGAAATAGAGAATTCTCGAACCGCATTTCTTGTACGTGTACCTCTGACGTAAAAATTGTAACTTGAGATAACGGTGAACGAGAATTGCTCGGGTGAAAAACGTGACAATAGAATCTTGGCGGCTTTAAAATTAAAAGTCAACAGATTATTCCACCAAATAAACATTTCTGATTTCAAAAACAAGATCTTTTCACACGGTGATAAAGAAATAATCATAAGTCACAAAACTTAAGATTATTTTGCTATGTCGCGTTTTTTCACACATCCAAGAGGGCTTATATTAGACAATGTTACAAATTTTGGTGCTTAACAATTACTAATATTCCTATTACTTTGTAAAAGAAACTGTATTGTACTAGCCAGCTACCTAAGGACGTAAAAAAGCATACATCTCCGGATTAAAAAGTCAGTTGTCACCTTCACGGACAAACGTTAGTGTATAACGTTAAAAATCACCTTTGATTAATATCAATAGCGCTAAAAGATGAACACTTTGAAACAGCCAAACATTAAAAGCAAAACTAAGTAAGACAATGAAGTAATTTTACCGTGTAAAACTCCACCTTGACGAGCTCGACTACTGCTAAAAAAAAAAATTCTCCGGCAACTAATACACTGTTGCTAATAACTTGACAACTGCGTAAGGAAGTTTACATGAATAGTGTCAAGTTTGTCATTGAATATTTCTCGCATATTCTTCAGTCTAAACAAACAGGTTTACTTCGTTCTGTTTCCATGGCAAGTTGAATACCTGCCACGGTACAAGCGAGGCAAGGTGTAAATTTGTTTTGGAGCTGAGGAGCAGTCGAAGAGGTGGAAAGTTTCGTTTATTTCGACATTTACGAAGTCAACTGAAGACCAAATACATGGGAAATTAATGTAAGTGTCTCTTAAGAGGAGAACGTTGATAGGTCATGCGCACTCATGGGCCCTGGGGCCGATAAGGCCGCACATGCGCATACATGATATAGTGTATGGCGTGTTCATCCTGTTTGAGATTTGTTCGCCGTTTTGGTTTTCTTTGCACTTTTATATCGGTAAGTCCTGCCATCGCTTTGTAATCTTGCCACAATCTTTTAGGTAACGTGTTATTCTACTTGTAACATAAGTGTTTTGGAGACCTTTAGCATTTGGAGCGTTATTTGTACGGCTTTCCGTTCTCATGTAGCCGTGTGCTCGTGTCACAAGCCGCAGTAATTTCCCGCTTAGATGCAGCTTTTTGTATTTCTCTTTCTAATTTCCTGTTTCCAACTCGCCTTCTTTCTGTTTGTTTGCACATTTTATATTTTTTACAGTGTCCTTAAGATGTTCAGCCGTCAGGGTGAGCTTATTTAATTTACTGTTTATTAGTCCGTTGCTTCAGGATTCATTTTGGTCTCCGGGGTCTCCGTGACCACACTAGGCTGGGGTTTGTTTTTGTTTATCATCGGATCCAGTGAGCCTTCATGTCCGGCTCACGTTCTTAGTTTTAGCCACTGAAGTATTTTTGTAAGCTACAATCAGTGGCAAAAGAAGTTGGGACGCTAGCGTCAGAATGGGCCTGAAAACCTCTCAGACGTCAGAAACTAAGCATAACTGTCAATATTCCACTGAAAGCTTCAAAATAAAAGCCCTCCCCTCCCCCCAATCAATGTTGAAATAGACAAGGAAATGTATGTGCACTATTGGCAACATTGTTCTGGGGGGGAGGGGGCAATTTTTCAAACTCAGTAAGAAAACCAACTTCAAATGGTGAGTGTCCCAAGACTTTTGCCACTGATTGTCTATAAGCACTAAAAGGTCATTCATATCATCAGCTTACATAATGCTTTGAAATGAACTCATTTAGAGAAATATAGGGATATTATGGGCTATAAAGTAAAATTGTGACCTTGTGGCGCAATAGTCAATAAGTGGGGGGTTGTGCTCATATAGCAATAATACCGTCGGGGGAGGGGTACTGGTTATTACTTAATATCGCACATCTTTTGAAATAATGGCGAATACTTGTTCTCTTGGATGTTGTAAAGACTTTGGCATTACGATTGCCGTGTGTTCGTCTTAAAAGTCGAGGAAATTGTTCATATTTATAGTATTAAAATAGTTGAATAGTATACTATGTGAGTCAACACATGTAATTATTTGAAACAGTCATGGCGTCTGTCTCTGTTAACACGTCTTTGCAGAGCGAAGATCAACGATTAATATATCTTATGACATACAGTCGGGCTGACACAAGTCATTTCCCCTCGAGATCCAGCTTTTCTGAAGCTGTTTTGGAATGTTGGAAAAACTGTGGAGTGAGGGTTTTGCATTGGGTTGTATCTTTAGAGGGATATGGTGATACCGATAATTCTGTATCCAACGAAATCAACAACTCCTACCATTATCACATAGCGGTGAAACTAAGTAAACGCAAACGCTGGCTTCAAGTAAGGAAGTTCTTAGACGAAAGGTACGGAATAAAGGTTCATTTCAGTGATATCCACGACACCTACTATACTGCATATCGCTACGTTACTAAAGAAGATAGTGAGGCGTTGCATTCCTCAAACCATCCAGATTTGCAAAAAAAAAAATCATGTTCTACTATCAAACTTTTTTTCTTCTTCAAATATGTTCTTTATTAGATTGTTCTTAGCAAATACCTGAGAAAAAAAATCGGGGGTCACCGTGCTCGTTTGAGAGAAAAGGAACATTTATCTCGCTATCGGGCATAGTTTGAGGGAAATCTCTTACGTTTTGTACGCGCACGTGCTCATGTGCGCGCGCTAATGACGCGAAAATCGTGCGCAGAGGGATGCGCAATGCAATACCAAGGAGTTACCTTAAGAGCTCAAGGTGCACTGCTTGGGTACTGGCGCACGTAAATAGTGCAAGCTTTCCCAGTATTAGATTTCTTCACCTTGTAGTGAAATGGACCGGCAAAGTCAACTCCTGTTACTGCAAAAGGATCAGACATTTCAACTCTCAAAGATGGCAGGGCTGCAGCTGTAACACACGAGGCAGACACCGGTTTCTGCCAGTAGCGCTTGCAAACATTACAGTTGCGAATCACTTTCTTCGTTACTGACCTCAGTTTAGGGACCCAAAACCTCTCTCGTATGCGGCACATGGTTACTGAGGCTCCCCCATGCGGTGTACGTGACGAGCCACCAGAGGTGTTAGTTCACTTTCTCGAGGTAGGAAGATCGGGTTGTAACCAGGAACTCTGCCGGCACATCTCCATATTCCATCTTCGTCCTTCAAAAGGTTTACGTCTGGTTTTCTAGTTCTAACAGCCTGTGCCTGAGCAATCCAGAATTTCTCTGCTGCTTGGAATTCCTCTATTTTCAATGGTCCTTTCTGTTTTTCTGTTTTTGCGCAGTTGTTGATAAATCTCTTCACATAAGCAGTCACTCGGAGGAGCTTCCAGAACGACGAATACTTGTGTAGGAGTTGGCCCACAATGCAGTTCTTCTCTTCTTCTTTGGCGAGAAGCTGCCTCTCAAATTTTGGTCTTATAGTCTCTAATGTGGCATCGGAGGTTTCGCACACTTCAGGTTGACTGTGAAGGCCATTTGTCTGGACTGCTTAGCCAGTTTGGTCCTTTGAACCATAGTCCTCCTAACTTTTTGGGCTCGGCACCTCTGCTTCCTTGGTCACTAGGGTTTTCACTTGAAGGCACGTAATGCCATCTCAGGTACCCTTTTCCTTGAATAGTTAGAGTTCTGTTTCGCACAAACTGAGTCCAAGTTCCTTGTCCTTTAATCCAGTAAAGCACAGTGGTGCTGTCAACCCAGCAATGATACTCTTCAACTGGATGCCTCTGTAATATGTCTTTTACATGATTCATGAGCTTACTCAGCATGTGTGCGGCGATAAGTTCCAAGCGTGGGATTGATAGATCTCTTGGAGCTATTTTTGACTTTGCAACAGGGAGATCATGACACACTGGTGAAGTCACATGAAACGCTACAGTGTAGATAGCTGCTGAATCTGCTAGCTTGCTGGCATCGGCGAAGCCGTGAAGGAAACTTCATGTTACACCCCTGTTTACTACGCTGCGGGGAACTGACATACATGGAAGATTCTCTAATCCCTTTAGCCACTTGTTCCGGATCTGCAAACTTCACCAGGTACTCTTTCATCCCACTTGAGTTTGCGTAAGCAAGTTTCGCTATATAGGATCTTTTCTGTGATCAGCATTGGAGAGGCAAGTCCCAGCGGGTCATATACACCATTGACAGACAGTAGTATTTTCCTCTTTGTTAAGGACCCGCTGCCACCGATTCTAACGGCTTCATGAAGCCAACAGAAAGTTAATCTTCTGTCTTGTTCCAAGGAACTCCCAGTATTTTCATTCCCTTAGGACTAGTTCCCACCTCTAACTTTGCATAAGTCGTGCTTGCTTGAGGGGACATTACATCATCTTTCAGTCTCTGATGTTCTTCTAACTGTGCCATTTATGAAGGTGAAAGCCACCTTCTCCCATAATCTTTGTGGCCTCCTCTTTGAACTTAACCAACTTATCACTGTGAGCACCACCTGACTGCACGTCATCCACATAAGTGTTGTTCAGAAACTCATCGGTGGTAGAGGGAAACTTTTCAGCATACTGACTAAAGTGTTTCTTAAGTGTTGCCCCGAGTTTATAAGGACTAGGCCCGGACCCAAAAATCACTCTTGTGAATCGATACTCTGTAACTGTTCTTGGATCAAGGTTTTGGTACCATAAGAGGCGAAGAGCATCCCTGTCCTTTGGATCGACCTTAATCTGGAGGAAGGCCTTTTGAATGTCTCCGGTGATACATAGAAACTTCAGGCGATTTCGGAGGAGAATAACAAAAATCATAGGCTGTAAAGGGGATCCCACTTCCGGACAGTCAGTCAAGGACGGGAATTGAGAATTGGCCTTGGCTGAGCAATCATATACTATACTCATCTTCGTAGACTCTGCCTGGTCTCTGATTACTGGTTGATGGGGAATGTAGTGGCACCACTTCTAGGATCCCCCTTCCTCTAACTGCTGTTGCATAACTGTGTCATACTCTTCAAGTCTTTGCATCCTTTCTATCTTTCGTGTGACACTTCTTAACCTCCCTACTGTCAGTTCCTTGTGTGAAGGTAAACACGCATGATCAAGCTTCCAAGGTAACCTCGTACAATAGGTACCATCCTCTAATCGCTGTAGTTGATCTATGAAATCTTCGTGAAAGGAATCATGTACATTCTGCACATCTGTCAGACCAAGCACTCATTATTCGAAAAGTTGACGACACTCGTATACATAGTAGTAATAGGACTGAGTGGAGTCCAGTTTGGTCTGTAATCATAAGAGTGATTAACTAAATTGGACAACCGCGTAGCAGGAGTCCGATTTGTTTAATCACGAGTATGATTGCAGACCGAATTGGACAACACGAAGTCCTGTTAACAAATAATCATAACCATTACAATTTCTGAGAAAACAAAATTCATGCATTCCTTTTTCACTGTCTAATGTTACAAATTTGTCCATTTTGGAAAATCCTCAGTTTGGTAGGGCAAGTGGTTGTTGCCATGGTCATTGTGATAAATTCTGTGATTGGTGGATTAAACTGAGTGCACTTGATGTGCTTGGCTGATGTAACTGTCCGATATCAGGTATCCGATTTCAGCCAACTGTCCAATTTCAACCCTACACAATAATTAGTGAAAAATAAAGCAGTTAATGAACCAATCAAATTTGAAACAATTGTAGTGGCTATGATTAAAGAATGAATTAGTACACCAAGAATTCTCGTTGAGAAAACCACAGAGGCGCTTTCAGGAATAATTTAGTCTTAACCGTTGTTATTACGTGGGATAATAATCCAGTTCAATTTTTAAAATATTTTTTATCGCAGTCACAAATGTGCATACCCCAGGGATAGTAGATTAACCGCTAGATAAGAATCCCGTAGGATACAACAGGAACGATCGCTCCTCGAACTCGGGCCACGAGCCCCGAGAGCGAGTAATTTACCACTGAGCCATCGAAGCAACTCTGATCACGTAATGGTTTGTTATATCTTACTTATTTTCTTTGGAGTCACACTAAATTAGGCCCCGCTCGGGGAGTCCAATTTTATTCCTTTCAGTATTTCCAAACTCCCGTAAGTCGATTAGAAATCCCACTCTTCTCTCTTCTTCTCTGAGCGCGCGCTAGACCACTCTGTGCTCACAATATAAGCTATAGCAAATCCTTTCCGCCCGCGATGAGTGAACCTCACATATGAAAGTATTTGATAAAGTGGACTAATGATTTTTCTTTGAGAACGGCAAGCTTTAAAGGTAAGGAGAATTTTCTAAGTTATTTCCAGTCTAGTTGTGTGTTTCACTATGAACATTTAATATTGCATAGAACGAATACTCCAATCATTCTGTTTTTCTTGCAAACCAGTTTGTTCAGTCGTTCCAAAACATTTTGTGAATCGAACCCGAGTTTTCAATCGGCCATTGTGCCAAGCATTTGAGGTTATCAAAAGAGTGTTTTCACATGACGCCATCAAATTGTAAAATCACAGCTGCGAGGTTTTCTGATTTTTGAATCCATATCAGGTAAAAATTACTTAGAAGTAAATCTTTTACCAGTATTAGGCTCCGCAGCGTTTTTTGTTTTCAGGTCCGTGCACAGTGAGTTTGTCCAATTCAATTTTCCATTTTTTCCACAATAATTGAAAAATCATATTTTGTGTACGTAAGGGTTTGTTGTTTATTTTTGAACTGGCAATATGACGTAACATGGACCAAACAACGGAAATATGCACCGATTTTCTTTTTTTCTCTTTTTAACTTTTATTTTAAGTTATGAAAATATGATTTTATTACCCAAAACAGCTGTTTTAGACATTTTTTAAATTTTTCTGTTTTCTACAAAAAATAGGAAATTAAAATAATCGATAACCTCGTTTCCAATCTTTTGAAAAAAAAAATGGAAAAATGAAAAAATGCCTTCGTTATTCTATATTTATACTTAAAAATAGAGCAATGGAAAAGAAAGGCTTTAGCGTCCATCGATTTCTCATTTTTTCATTGTTTTGAGATTAAATCTTAACGACGGAAAAAATGACTTGGATTTCATACCCTCCAATATGCAAGGCAAAAGTATCCTCGAGGAACTACTTTTCCCACCCGGGCTGAACCGAGACGACAGTCATGGATGTTCATCTGTACGGGTCCGCAAATGATCCCAGAACCGCAAATGATTCACATATTAGAGCGCAAATGATCCCGAAAAAAAGTAAGGAATGGCGTGGAGGGTGGAATAGTCTGGCTAGCGAAAAAAATGTGGAGAGCGTTTATTTTTATTAAAATCACTTTAATTCGTAGCTCATTATAGTTTTCCAGAAAGACTGAATTTTATTTGGTAATTATCGGATACAATCATCAAAAACTAACTTGGACGCAATTCTTAACTGATTGATACCAGAGGCTCGTTTCTCGAACCCTGCGTGTGTTTGCGAGAGTTGTTCGAATATCCCGACTTCTTGTTTTTCGTTTCGTGGTTTTGCAGTTACTGGTCACGCGTGACTGAGACCAGAATACATTT
>OX421455.1:34327310-34329810 GCA_949126865.1 Montipora capitata | reverse complement strand
CTTTGCAAATTGACTTGAATCCGGTAACACGGGTTCAAACAATTTATCGAACGCTTCCTTTCATGTTTGGTACTGTTGTAGAGCTCAGATTTATTTGTCTACTTTATGACCAATCACCATCTAAGAATTAAGTCATCATATTTCAACTCAACATCTTGCAACATTGTTGCATGACGTTGCGACATGTGTTGAACAGGGTGGCCAAACGTATGCAACATGTTGTACCCAACAATGTTGCAAGATGTTGCGTTGAAATGTTGCGAGCCGTTGGCCAGGCCTTAAAATTCTAGGTCCATTTTCAAAATGCTTGCTATTTGGACAGCTGCCAAATCAGCTTTACGATTCTTTTTCGATTTACGTTTTCCTACTACGCTCACTTCCTTGAAGTCACGTTCGTCCACAAAATGTACACACGCGTTTTTTCTCAACATCCTCCTCCATTTTTGTTTGATGGTAAATCGCGAACGACGCGATACATTGCGTGGGAATTCGCTCAGCTGTCAACGTTGGTAAAAATGGGGACATATGATCAGTTAATCCTCGTGGGAATACCGGATCTCGCAGGAGATCTAATAAGAGGGATTACGATGGGAATAGGGCCAATATGAGGGATTACTTCTCTTACTTTCATAATCTCTTGGTTGATGCTAGGAATTACTACTCTTAAAAACTCACCTTAAGAAGTTCTAGTTAAAAAATATTTCCAAAGAAACCTTACTATCCTCGCTGGACACTTGATTTCGTGAGCATGGGTAGCTAAGGAATTTCAGGATATTAATCATTTATCACCGTGATTTTGGAAGAAATACCTCCGGACAAATTGTGCGCCCCTCGTACATAACCGACGATTTGCTAACGTTTTGAGCGTTAGCTGAAGATTATTTCTCTGAGAAAGCTGAACTACACTGCTTTGAATCGATCTGCACGGAAAAAGAACTGGACCAATGCATACGGTGAACACTATCATTTCTCACCTGATGCTAGCCAAAGAAATATGAATAAATTCATAATGCATCGAAGCCGTTCTGCATGCACAACAAAAAATCAGATACAATACGAGGCGTTTCGTTTAATTTTTATATCACATAAAAATAACAATATCATTGATGCAGTGCCCGAAATTAGCGGTCGTCCGGTCGTCCCAGACAACTAGAGAGTTCAGTACTGGGCGACTAGTTTTTGGTAAAATGAAAAGGTTGGTTGCCCGAAGCAAAAACAACGGACAACCCAGCCAGAAATAGAAAATTATGTATTACATGGGCAGCACCTGACTCACTCAACGGTTTTCTGTTGTCAATGTCTGAGTCTAGTGTGAAGTTAACAATAATTAATTTGCCGCAGTTGAGCGTTTTCCCGTGTTTTGAATATCTGTGGCTTTTACAAAAAATTGTCAGATAGAAAAATTCACATGTAGCTGGTGATGGAGATCGAAGACTCCATTTATTTTGGAAATGCTGAAACCCAGACTTCTAGGGAAAAACCACAGGCGCACACTTACAACTATGGGAAACTCGAACTCCAAAGACATGCGATTGCATCTCAACACGGCGTGCATTTAATTGTAGGGGCTTTCCCAATGAGCAACTAAGCATTTTTCAGGGAAGCCAAGTTTACGGATTTAGTTGCCCGGCTTTTGAAAAAGAGACAACATGGCATTTTTTTTCTAATTTCGAGCACTGTTGATGCCGTTAATAAGGTTTCGCTGTGTGTCATTAATACACCTCAAAAGTTTGTGTTGTGGAGCAAAAGTGCAATACGATTACCGAAGAAGCCTTTGTTGTCGGCTTCCGTTTTTCACTCTCTTCAAATATATTTATATATGACAGTTACCTAACTTTCATGTAACTGGGCAGAAACTATTTGGAACAGAGGATTCAGTTTTAGAATTTTATGATGAGACCTCGTAATATCAGGATCAATATTCTCATTTCATTTATGCTACAAAGTTCGCTTGGGTGGTATCCTTACCTTGTACATTCTCTAGTTCAAGCTATACGGAGACCGCTACTTCTAAAATTGCTGTGAAACTTTCAGTACGTGTTAATGAGGATTGCCACTCCAACTTTTATGCAACTCCTGTTTTACAAGTTTATATAGTAACCGCCTAAGGTCAAGCGTACAATCAGACGAAAAGTGATCCGAACTCTGCCGGTAATTTTAGCTCACTCAATTGCTGACCTGATTTGTCAAAATCATCAGGCCTCAGTTGTTTAAACGATGGATAGCGCCATCCGCCGGATAAATTACTCTCCAGTGGAAAAGTCATAGGGAAACCAATTTCGCTATCTACTAGATGGCGATTTATCCGGCGGATAGCGCAATCTATCGTTTAAACAACTGGCCAGTTGATCAATCGAAACTGCCCTCAAGCATTTAGTTATTTTATTACTGGGTTTGTCATATGGCAATCCAGTTGAAAAACGAGTAGCATTTCTCGGTTTTATTACTATTTTTAATTTTTTTTTCCGCGTCTGTAAATGGAAAAGTTGTCGTTCCCCTG
>OX421455.1:34319810-34322310 GCA_949126865.1 Montipora capitata | reverse complement strand
ACCTTGACCTCAAACAAAATTTGCAGATGAAGTTACAAAGACAGCATTTTTTCCTCAGTTATTTTAAGACGCCGAGGCTTGGTTTGGCCCCGACATGAACCCTTGGCCTCCCGAACGGAAAATAAGCCAATATGGCATTGTTAATTTGTTAAGCAGAGAACTTTCAAAACAAACCTTTCGCGCGTTTTCCCGTTTCCAACTTACGACTCCGAAGGTAATCTCAACCGTCCCCAAATACAAATCTTACGTTTTAACATGTCATCCCATTCTATGTTTTCGACAAGAGCGATTTTTCCTACCTTATAGCTATTTCAAAGTTGAGAAAATGTTATCAATTTTATTCATTGGTAGAGGGTTTTCAATTGAGTGTCTTAAGTAATCAGCGAATTGCATTGGTTTTGCATTACTTCACTCAGTGATTGGTTTAAAGTTCTCGCGCCATTTTGTCAACCAATCGGGAGAGAAACCAAAACCAACCGAGGCTCGTGCGTGCACATTTGCCCACGCTTTTGTCTGCTACATGTTACTGTAATTACTTCAAGTTTTGATTGGTTTACTGGATTGCCTTCATCCTTTTTGATTGGCTAAAGTAATTTCTTTGGTTTTACAACACTCGATTGAAACTTGCTCTAATTGATGTTTACTGATTTAATTGTTATACAAGATAAATTAAAGCAAAGTAGTAAGTTACGGACGAAAAGAGAGGTTTGAGGGAGTCTCCAACACTTGGCTAAGTGCCCAACAACAAACCAAAAACATGATTTTAGAAATACATTGTCAGTCCTTCCATCCAGCATTTCCTAAATACCACGATACAATTATTAATTATTGCATGCCCACGATTTCCGTAGTGAGTCTGTCGTAGCTTCTGAAAATTGCTTTCGAACGAAATGGATGGTTCACAAAGTTCTTTCTTTGGCATTAAGCTCCGCACAGGGAACATTTTTGCCCTTGAATTAATCATGTTAAAGAAGTGTTTACCAACCACAGATCTGGTAAGCTAAGGTTTCGTTCCTGTTATTAAAGTAATCAGTACGGTGCTTACCATATGACAGATAAAATGACTTTTCTCTTTTATATATAAGCCATGTAATTCTTACACTATATTGACAAGGGCGGTTTGGAGCTATGAGTAGGCGTGGGATTTGTCACATATGGTTTAGGGGCCGACATATCTCTCCCTCAATGCCGTGCCGGGAGGCAAGGTCGGTAGCAGAAAGCAGCGAAGGGCCAACTGCGTCCAAAAGCGATCGCACGGGCCGAAATCCCGGGATGACTCGTTTGGTACGACGCTCCAGCGCCGGCGTCTGGAGGTACTGCGTTTTTCTCTCTTGTTCAAACATTCCGTCAGCGCATGCGCAAATGTTCTGGCTCTTCGATACCTAGCCTACCAAAAAAATATTAACATGCTGCTTTTTTTTTTTTTGGTACCAGCATTTGACAATTCAGTTGATTTTATAGGCATAAACGTAACGTAAGAACCGTGCGTGTCTGGTCTTGTCTCAGACAAAGGCGAGAGATGGTTTCATGCAGACTGAGACACCTAAAATGCTCTGTTGTAAACATGGCGGTTCACAAGTGAAGTTGTCTGTCTGGCCTTTCTGTGGACGAATTCCAGGACCTACTGACACAATCTGGGCAAGTTTTGAAAGCTAAAACCTTCAATCGATGCGTTATTTTGCTGGTAGGACTGGGTGGCTCGACACTTAAGAAAAAAACTATGAAATGAGAATCGGGAGTCTTCCCTTATCATGGAATGGCAGAATTACCCAGAATTCTTTTTGGGCATGAGCGAGGCAACTTAAGAAGCAAGAGACTGGCCCTCATCGAATGGCTGAAGCGCGGCCAGAGGAAATGATTTCTAGCCAAATACTCAGGGGTAGGCCTGGTGTGTGCTGTTAACTTAGATTTTGGATTTCTGAACAAGTTCTTATCATAGAAAATTCGCGACAAAGTTGTGCTTTCATTTCGCTGTAATTCTAGCTCGTGTCAAAGAAACGGTAGAATAATGTAAATAAGAGAATAACGATATTTATATTTGCAGATTACCTGTCCTCTTACTACGAAAGTCAAGCTCTACATCTCTATGCAATAGGCGCATTCAAAATTTCCTCGTATTACTTGATAAAAGTATGTTATCGTTTTTTTTTTAAAAGGGTTTTTCTGCTTATATGAAAAATACGTTTTCTCTCCCGTCCCCTTCTTATGCATGATCTTCGCGGAAATTACATTAAACCTGGAAGAACCAGTTATGGTCTTAGTCCTCTTTTTTCTTACGTATCAGCTAAGTTGCGGAATGCGCTACCTGATTTTATCCGTACCTATGAGTTTACTGGTTTTAAAAGAGAATCCAGGGCCGCATTTTGTACAGCGGCTTTTCTTTTTAATGAATATATCTTTAAATATTATTTATTTAGTAGGTATCTGTATATGCTATGTATTTTAGCTGTAAATGTAATGTCTCGAAGATATTAACTCCTGTAGTTATTCGGAAAAAGCT